>JAQGBT010002714.1:0-22744 GCA_034698585.1 Disparrhopalites patrizii | reverse complement strand
GGTGCGGCGAATTTCCTGACGTTATTCAGAACATGCTGTTATAAGGGGTGCTGTTATGGAGAGACTCCACTGTACTTTTATTATATGCCTTCCAGATGCCAACAGTGGGATTTCCAGATGTTATAATTAAACACACTGTTATAACGGTCAGCTATTATAACGAGACTCCGCTGTAATATAATTCCTAAAATTAGCATATACATTTGACTTTGCCTATACAGTCGACTTTCCCTATAACAGTCTCTCTTATAAAATGTTTCACTCTTTAACAGCAGCAAAAAATTGTCCCCGATTTAAAGAACCTTTCGAATTGTTTACATAAAAATTCGTGTTCACTATAACTGCTTTTCTCTATAATAGGCAATATTTGCTGATTTATAGGGAGCTGTTATAGAGAGAATTGACTGTACATCATAATTATGCTCTTTATAGCAACATTCCTTTAATAACAGCAAAAGTTTGGGTTTCCCTGAATGCTTTTATATACAGAGTCCCCTACTGTTAATAATTATTAATGATTATTATACTATTATTCGTTGTCACTATACCGCACTTTCTTATAACGATGGGACAAATAACTCTGTTTTTTGTCCCATCAGTTACTGTAAATATGCATTATGAATTTCGTTATTTTGTTTGTTTGTTTGATTTATTTATGTGTCAATGGTTGCAATACAATGTATTAAGTCTAAACCAGAACACATATTATAGGTACAGTGGACTCTCGCTATAACAACCCTGAAGGGAAGGGCGAAAATGGTTGTTATACGGAAAAGTTGTTATATAGAACATTTGTGTACACTACATATACGAAGGACTGAAAAATACAGTTGTTATAGAGAAAAAGTTGTTATACGGAGAGTTGTTATATAGACAGTCCACTGTAGCGACAGTGTTATAAATTTATCTTAATTACTTGCAATATTATACAGTGGACTCTCTCTATAACAACTTTATTTTTCAGCCCTTCGTATATGTAGTGTACATATTAAATGTTCCATATAACAACCGTTTTTGCCCTTCCCTTCAGGGTTGTTATAGCGAGAGCCCACTGTAGGTAATTGGAAAAAGCATACCTTTTCTATTTTCGTCGTCGAACAAAGGTATTTGCGGCCTTCCCGCGAGGGACTTATTTTTGAAGGCTTCGTGAATGTCGTTCCTATCATTTAGAATCACAACTCTGTGGTAAAACACAAAAATTGCACGATTAATTGGAGTGTGTTGAAATTTTAGTCCAACATGGGTGATGTATCGGATTTCCGTATCGGACATGTTTGTCAGCAATTGCGAAGGCTTTTCAAATTTTTGTGCAGCAAATTTTCACTCACGGCAACTCTCCACCGATGAGAGTGTACATACGTCCGTAAATTTTCCCCAATCCTGAGAATATCCTTTGCTTGCTGATGCCTCCAGAGTAGTACAAATGGCCGATAAATGGCATTGGTGGGGGGATTATGACAACTTGGGAAAAATAAATAAAACGTAACACTTTAAACCGCCATCCATGACATTTATACTAATAGACATATGAATAGCTACATCCAAGCAAATTTTTTCTGCGACAATCTAATCGTACAGAAAAAAATATCGGATTTTTGGGATTAAGTAAATTTTTCCCCGGGTTGACACACCACCAACGGCCATTTTAGTTCAATTTTTGATACATTTGAACCAGTCAACGTGATGGATCACCTGCCAACTTAATTTTATATTTAAAAAATTGACAACTTCAGTCTAAAATTTGCGTTGATTAATATGCCTAGATTTCTGGCACAGGAAATGACAAGCCATAAGAAAGATTTCCCATTCGATTACCGGTATACAGTGGAGTCTCTATATAATAACTCTGAAGGGAAGGGCGAAAAATATTGTTACACGGAAAAGTTGTTATATATATCTATAGAACATTAAATATGCAGCTGACACGTACGAAGGGTTGGAAAAATAATGTTATAACAGAAAAATGTTGTTATAAAAAGACTTGTTATAGAGAGCCTCCACTGTATTCATAAATTTTATGGCCTAATTAATCCAATCCAAAAAATGAGATTAAATAATCTCAATTAATCTCATCCGGGCCAATTTCAATCGAATCCAATCCGCGTTAATCTAATCCCACGAAAATTTGAATTAATCCGTGTAGACTATTGTAACTTCGTCTCTTTTAATCTTTAATCCCAATTCTAATCTGGAAATCAATTAATTTCCTATCTCCGCTTATACACATATATATTTAACTTACGCGGTGGATGCTTGACACCGGTCCAAGTGGCTCTCAGCCATCTCCAAAATAAAAGGATCAGCATCCCAAGCGCTGGAATTATTACCACTGACATTGCACGGTTGGATTGATCAAATCGAAATAGCGTTGCCCAAAGTAAATGCCAAGTAAATGAGTAAACTGATATGATCGTTCTTGGGATTTGTTCATTTTTATAATATGTGTGGGAACAAAAAAACTGGAAAGGCCGGGAATCAATTGCTTATAGTATTAATTATATAAACCAGTCTATACTGTGTTTAGCAAGTGGAATATTTGTATGCTGAAACCCTTGCCTGTATGTACTTGCATTCAACAGGAAATTGCCAAAAGACTACGTGTTTAATCACAGCTGTTCATACATCATAATTTTGCAATGTTAGATCAAAATTGGCAGAGTCCATTTCGCTGGGACGAAATTTTTAGCGAATATAATTTGCCAATGAACTAATAATTATAGTGCGCCTATTGCACCAGGTATTCGTTGTACTATCAGTTGTATAAAAAAATTGTAATTTCCGTATCAAGCATCCATTTTTATGTGCATCTATATAGAAGAAGCAAGGGCAAATATAAACATTAAGATTTTTTGTGGGACAATTCACAGGCTTCATAACTAAATTTGTTCACGTGCGCCGTTTTTTTTAACTGGTCAATGTTTGTGCATTTGCGATGATAATTGCAGTATCCTCAATTTCAATGTCGTTGCATAAGGCAAACTTGATTTTCAGCAAACTTGATTTTCAGTAAACTTGATTTTCAATTTCAATGGGATTCTATATAGTTATAAAATCAGGAGTAATTTCTATCACGCTTGCAATGGATATACTTGCAATGAGATAAATTGGAATCAGCATCACACATAATTAGCACTACGTTTCCGGGAATCACCTGAACAAGCCTCAGGCCTCTATATTTCACCAGTACGTTTTGGTATGAATTTCCTTTGCTCAATACAGTTTCCCCGGATGATTATAGTTGATAGTTCACGAATACGTTTTTTATAATTACTAATTTAAATTCATTTTGAAAATTGGTATTTGTGTTTTTAAATACAGTAATTTTCTACATGTATTTTGCAATGTGTATTTAAATATACGGTAATTGTTGCAAGTATTTTCTTGTACAGTGAAGTCTCCTTATAACAAGTCTCTTTATAACAACGTTTCCATATATAACAACATATTTGCTTTCGTCCTTCGTACATATAAGCTACACATTTTATGTTCTATATAACAACTTTTCTCCGTAACAATATTTTTCGTCCGTCCCTTCAGAATTGTTATATATAGAGACTCCATTGTATTTTGTAATTTGGAGCTGCACCAAGGAAAAAGTCTGAAATATAAATGAAAGAATATGATGGGTGCTTCGAAAACATTTATTCGTATTTTGCGTTTAAAATGCGTGTTTAAATGCATTAATAGTTACTGATATAATTATTACATATCTGTGTTTTGTAATTTGTGTTTTGTGTTACGCACAAAATGTAATTGTAGTTCGTCATTTGTAAATAGATACTTGGAGAGCAGCCGAGTGCAATTGGTATTTAGTAATTAAAAAGCCTACAAATCCGAATGTATATGCTTGTATTTAGTAATTGGAACTAAAGTATTTTGACCATGTCTGATAATTATATTGATAAATTTTGATCGCACCCCTCATTGGGACTTTTTAAAACAGCTTAAACCAAACGTTTCCTGATTAAAAAGAGGGCGGGGAGGGCTACACTAAGTTAAAAAAAGGACAACAGAGGTCAAACTATTCTTGGCGGTGAAAACGAAAGGTATAGCGAAGAGCACATCCGAAGGACGAACATTTTTTTATGAGCGAGTGCAACATTTTTTGAGATGTACATTACAAAGTGTTTTAGTATTTTTTGTAAAAAAGGTAGCACATCTCCACAACAAAAAGCAAAATTTAGATATTTTCATAATTTTTAATAAAAAATTAAATTTGGTCGAAAAATCTGGTTTTTTTGAACTTGCCGGGAAACATTAATGTAGCCTGATTAATTCGTGTTTGATTTGGCGTACATTGATTTTTTCACAGATTGGTAAAAAAAGGTATGTGCCCAAATCACATATTCTGATATTCTTCATTTTCTCCGTATAAAACGGAATTAAGTATATTTATAAAGAGACGTATTGTAAAAAACCTGCATTTCTTTCACCGATGGCAAGAGACAACGTTTTTGAAATGTTTCATATGTATATACGGTACAAAGAATGAATCAGTACATATGGTGTAGGAAACGTTTGATGAGACTTTGTGTTTTCCTTTTTGTTTTTTCAGAATTTCTTTCGTTTCGGTACAAAGCAATAGCAAGGCATATATAAGTAATCGCCAACATTTTTATTTATAACCTTAATACTCAGAAATACATAAGTGGAATTTTCAAATTATGAATCCAAACGTAATCTATTAATTACTCGCAAGCGAAATTGCGGAGGTCTCCACGCAATACCACCGAGCGGCCTCCGTCCTGGCGGCGACCCTTCCCATTCAAAACTGAAGTTTTGGAACAAATTTGTGAGCAACAAAAATATCATGTTTTTGGCCACAGCCTCACCAACGCACATCCTTCTTCCGGCTGAGAAAAGGACAACATCCTCGTTTCGGATGACTTTCGTTCCCGAAGGATCCAGGAATCTTTCCGGATGGAATTCCCTTGGATTTTCCCAGACTTCCGGATCCAAATGGGCTACGCTGGTGTTGGCGATGATGAGATCTCCTTTCTTGATGGTGTATCCTCTTAAGATAGTGTCTTCCATAGCACGATGAGGCAGTCCAATTGGGAGGAGGGAGGACAGTCTAAACGTCTCTTGGAGTACGGCCTCGGCGAAAGGCATGTTGGGCTTGTCGGAAATTGAGGGCCTTCGTTTGGAGCCAATGACTTCATCAATTTCCATTTGGAGCCTCTCCTGCGCAGGTAAATTTCGCGCCATGAAGAAAAGGAGCCAATCTAAGGCAACGCTCGGAGGTTCCGTGCCTCCAATGAAGAAATCGAAGCTTGTCACGAGCAAATGTTCTGCGTAAATTTTTTAAACATCATAATTTTAAAAACTTGCTCCACAATTTGCAATTTTATACAATGATACGTATTCATCAGAGTTTGCACATTTGCAAAATTTATCATATCAAACATTTATAAATACAGCATATTTCTCAAAACAAATTTGCTCCTTTGTAAATTTGCTTCACAATCTGCAAATGTAGCCATTAACTATACAATTTGCAAGTTTTTACACATAGGTACATCTTAGTTCACAAATATTTACGCAGACATCGCTGTTTGCAAATTTACTTTTACTTTATTGCAAAGTCATGAGGATATGCAACAAAATGGACAAAATAAATTTGTTCCATATTTTGTAAATTCACGGCGCAAGCTTCAAATTTAAAATTTTGTGCCACATTAAGCCAATTTTAAAATTTGCACCATTATATACAAAAGACACGCACAAAATAATTAATGTACCTTCGTCTAAAAACGGCGATTTCGGATCCGTTGCACAGTCAGCTTCGTCCAGGAAAGCGTCCACCAATCCCCGAGGTTGACCCTTGACCCTTGTGACCTTGCAGTTCTCCGTTCCCGCCTTAAGCATAGGTAAGAGCTTCTCATAAACCACTTGGACCTGATTGATGACGAATCCCTCGGGCATTACTTTTCTAATCCAAGGCAGGAAAATCGCTAGCACTGTCGGCAAATTTAAATCCGAGGAAGAATTCGCCAACGTTTTCATTAGATCATGCATCTTCACCAAATTCAGGGGGGAGGAATCCTCGGAGTAAATGATTTTCCATAAGACATCCACCATCGCCATATCAAAAATTCGTGGTATGCTGATGGAGACGTTGTTTGTCTGCGCCTCCCGAAATTTTTCCAATACCCGCGAAATGCTCGGATTGATTCGGGCTTCAAAAGAATCCAGGTTATTCACCAAGCTCCTCAAGTATGTGATGGCGAAGCGCCGGAGCTGAAAGACGTTGACTTCGTTTCCCACGGCTATTCCTATATGCAAATGGCGCGTTTAAATTTTAGTTTACTAGACTGAAAATGGATTTTGCATACGAATGGCAAATTTAGTACCTTTTCCATTTCCTGCCTCGAACACCGCCAATGACGCCCGACCACTCAACGCCTTTTGGCTAAACGCTTCCCGAATCATTTTGGCATCGTTTAGTAACACGGAACTATAAAGGCAAAAAAATATAATGGATTGAAAGTATAAGCATTTAAATAAAGGCAACAAAATTTATTCACAAAAAAATTCATTTGCACCAAAATTCCTGGCAATCTTATATACTTTAAGCAATCAAAATTGTTTTGCTGGTAAAAGCTTACGGAAAATTTAGAAAATTCACTCTGTAGATGCTCCCGTATTTGTGCTTCCATCTAAGCAGCGTTTCGAAGGGCTCCGTCCCAACGAATAACAAATGTCCAACTACGGGCAGCTTCCAGGGTCCTTGAATATCGTTAAAATATTAAATTATAATTATAATAGGAGTTAAATTTTAATAAATTAAAATTTGGTGTTTCCATATTACCAGGAGAAAAAAAGGAAAACGAGGCAAAAATATGAGCAAAGCTATAAAAAATATATACATGTAATATGTCAGTTTATATAGCTTCTAGTAAATTTTGTCTATAATTTTCACCTGGAGGTTGCTTTGGATACCGCCAAATATTCGTGACAAATGTGATGAGGAGAAGGAAAGAGGCCGCACAAACTAACGCAGTAAATACCATTGTGCCCCAAAATTTTCAGCTTCTTCTGTTGATTGGTAATAAAATTTCGTCCCTTATTTTTACAATAGAAGCGCCTCAAACAGAGTGATGTGTCACACTTTCCTGATTTTCACACTTTACCCCCTGCCTTCCAGCCTCCAACAAAGAACGAAGCTGAAAGGGAATTCATTTCGCCTTTGACATTAGATTTGGTAAAGACCGCCAACACGTATTTATGAGTATATTTAACACATAGATGAAATCCATTGATGTCCGCCAAATATAAATTAATGTTCTGTAATCATATTTTTCTACACAATAAATGGACAGGCCAAATTAAAGTTCGCTCATTCCCATGGGATAACCATGGGAAAAAGATATTTATTTCAGGTGTTGATAATAATTACGGAAATTTTAGCTCCCATCTGCTGGAAAGATGCCATTTGATGGGTGTGATTTGCAGCCGTGGGAAGATTGGGTGGGATTCCCATATTTATGGGTATACGCTTTTTCTTCAGACTTTCCCGTTTCTATGCGCGTCAGAACCGTATAGTAATACTAGCACTTTACTATAAGTATAGCGTAAACCATAGAAAACTCACCCACACATAATTCTGTATATAGATATCTATACACATACAGATTATACATAAATGTACACATCAGCAGCAATATCCCAGCCTCCTAACACCACACCCTTCCGTGTTTTGCAAGTACATATACTGCTTTTGAACTAAACGCATGTCCAAATTTTGGAGCAAAAACACTGGGAGGTATTTGAGTGATAATCCGGCAGGAAATGATAATTGGTGCGCCGAACCAAGTGCAGACGCACTTACGCAAGCTTGTTCTGCAACCCTGGGCACGAATTAGCTGAAAGCAAAGCTTTTGGAAAACAGATTGAGCATATTTAGCGACAAGTTTCAGTATCACCAATTTGTCACACAAATTATAGGTTTGTTGAATGTATTGTTTCAATTTCACAGTTGGAAATATTTATTGAATATAAGACCAAATAAACCAGAATATATTTATTAATTTATTAATAACAATTTATTAGCGTTTATTCTCCACATTCAAGCCTAGCATCTTTCCAGTTACATAATGCAATTGAAGAATGCTCCAATATTCAATTGACTATATGTAAAGCAAGATCATTTGAAATGGAAATAGGGAGAAAAATGTTCCGCCCAGGGAAACTAAGACATTTTAGATTAACAAGTGGACGTAAAGATAAAACAAATCTAGATACACTACAAAGCTGGTTAAATATTTTTTACGTGGTTTTTTTAGGACGATGAATACACTCGAATGCAAATATTATTGCGGTAGATCCAGATTGGCAAAGAAATTTTGAAGTGCACATTACATACTTGTTGCACTAATTTGTGGGACGTTCGGCAGCTACATGACTAAATTTGCTCAAGTACACAGATTTTCATTTTATATACAATTTGGTAGCTCTTATATATGCAGTTCAAAATTCTCAAAACCACTTCAGTAATTCAACATAAGTATCAACCTATACATATAGGCACTTAGCTCCTTTTGCTTCCGAACGCTTCGTATGTCAGGTCAAGCAAAAAGAGGAAAAAGTGTTAGTACGTCCATATTTTCTGTATAAAAACTGAACAATTCTGGGTACGAAAATTCCTATGCGATTTCTTAGCAGGTTTGTTTGTGTCTACAACTAGCATAATTTTTTTTTGCTGTTTGCAAAACTAACATTTTAAAGAGTTAGATATTACATGTATTTTACTCCTATGGAAATTCGCAACGTTTACACGTTTGACAGCTAAAGTACAAAACAATTTACATTTTAATTATAATTTCTGTTATATATTTCCCTGAAGCATCAATTTTCTTATTCCTAACAGATAAATCCAGTAAGGAGATAACCATCAAATTCTCTGTATGGTGATATGTTGCTACCAAAAACCAGACTGGCGAAAATCAAGGTCATTCATTCCCTGGGATAACCATGGGAAAGGTGGATTTATTCCAAGCGTTTATAATAATTTAATTATTTCCGCTGCTTTTTTATGTAAGAAATAGATATCTATATTGCTCCAAGCCCAGTGATATTGTGCACTTTCCACGGCAATTTTATTTTTATTTTGCGTATTTTGTGCAAATATGCCATAGCCATAGCATGTAAATATAATAAATAAATGGTCTTGTTGTCACCTGCTTTTATTGAATAAATACGATTTTTACAGAAAATGTTATACCTGCTTGGTGAAATCTGGAATTAATAAAATAAATTTTCGAAATTACGCGCTCCCATTCTACAAAATTTACTCACAACGGAAGGCTAAATTTGTTTCCACAGTTTTTCTATACATTTCAATACTCGCAATTGCTGGAGCCCTTCTGTCGTCGAATGACCTTCACATTGAACTTCCTGGACACGGGATTGGTCGTAACCTCCTGTTTTCTCCTGGATAAATTGCTGCCCTCCCACTGGAGAGTGAAAGTCTGGAATAGACCGACGGTGAACATGAAGATCAAATTCCTGGTCATGTCATCCCCCTGACATTGTGGACCAATACTGGTGATGGAATCCTCCCGGAAATTCCCGGCTATATCCAAGTAACGTTCTGGGTCAAATTTCTCCCTCGTTGTATCTAACGGCGTATTGCTTTTGCAGCTGGAAATGTCCGGAAAGCCTGGTTCTGGGTCCCGGAGAATTCTTGGAGGGAGAATGGCTGCCAGACGGTACACTTCTTGGATGACCGCCTCCGTGTAGGGCATCTGGGATCTGTCGGCCAGGCCTGGACGTCTGGTGCGCCCAATGACGAAGTCAATCTCCTCTTGCAGCTTTGACTGGGCCTGGAGATGCTGTGAGAGGAAAAAGACGATCCAGTCCAGAATGACGCAAGTGGGGTTGCTCTCAGCCACGAAAATGTCGAAACACGCTCGGAGTAATTGGTCTGTGGCAAGAGGGAAATTTGATTTTTTTTACTTTTCTGTATTTCATAAGATATACAACATAACTGAGGCGTTGCTGTTTGATTTTTTTTATATGTTTCATTTCTATTGACACGAATTTGCACAAGAATGCACTCATTATTGACTTTTACGTTTTTTGCTTTTATAAATTTTGAAATTCATTCACTTTTCGAAAACATGTGTCACTATTTAAACCATTTAATTACACGCGTACCTTGCACTGGATGGTTTTAATTGAAAATGCTAGTATATGGTTGGGGAAAATTTTGGGAATAGAAAAGAATTTTGAAGAATTTCTTAGATTTTTAGAATTTTTTAGAATTTGTAGAAAAATGTTGAGAATAGAAGGAGCATAAATGCCATTATGTATAGTAAGGTAAAGTATAGAGAAGGAAAAGTATTTGCAAATTATTCTAAATAAAAATGAAATACCTTCATCCATGCGTGGCATAGCCGGTTCCAAAATGGCATGAGCTTCGTCCAGGAGAGCGTCCACAATGCCCCGGGGTTGACCTGGCACACGTGACTTTTTGCATGTTCCAATACGAGAATTGACAATGATGATAAATTGGGCCAATAATTTCTGCACGTCCTTCGGGACCAGGGACAATGGGAGGAAAAATTTGGCCCAGCCCAAAAAGTGGCTGATGCTCGTCCAAAAGCTGGGCAGACACCAGCCCCTATTTGAATAGAGAACATGCTATACATAGTTTTTTATTCAATTTTCTTTATAACTGGAAACTGAAATATTAGGCTACATATAGATTTTGAGGCTGTTGGCAATAAATTTCGGAAAATTCTGCGTAAGTCATACTTGCAAAATACCCCTGCTTGATATTTGAAAAATTTCCCTGTTTAATATTTGAAACATTTTCCTGCTTAATATTTGGAAAACCCTGTTTAATGTGTGGAACGGTTTGCTGCTTAATATTTGGAAAATTTCCGTTTAATATTTGGAAAATTTCCCTGTTCATTATTGGAAAAAATTCCCTGTTTAATATTTGGAAAATTTCACTGTTTAATATTTGGAAAATTTCACTGTTTATTATTTGGAAAATTTCCCTGTTTATTATTTGGAAAATTTCCTTGTTTATTATTTGAAACATTTTCCTGTTTAATATTTGAAACATTTTACTGTTTAATATTTGAAACATTTTCCTGTTTAATATTTAAAAAATTTGCCACCTTAAAATATGGGATGTTTTCTTTGTAATATTTGAAAAATTTGTTTGCTAAAATTTGGAAAGTTTTCTGTTTAATATCTTATAACACGCGCGGATTATATATATTTGGGAGATTTCACTGCTTAATAAATCGGAAATGTGCAAATTCAAAATTTTTTGCTAAATATATAAATTCAAAAATTTTGCTGACTAAGATTTCGAAAATCTTGCAGCTTAATATTTAAAAACTTTGATGGCATTATAATTGGGAAAATTTGGTGCTTCATACATATTTGGAAAATTTTTGGTGATTATTATAATTTAAAAATTTTGTACTTATTATTTGGAATCTTTCTGCACTTAATATAGTAAAATTTGACACTTAATGTTTGACAACATTTACTGGTTAATATTCAACAAATTTTGGTTCGTAATATAGGCATATATTAACAAAATGTATGTATATGCATAATTCTTTAAAGGTTGTTTTGGTAGCTATTATTTGACAAATTTACCTCTTAATATATCTCATCATGTCCCTCATTTCTGCCGCATTGGGCAGGGTTGAACTGCTGAAGAATGTTTTCCAGAGTGTAGAACCCACCGGAACATCGAAGATGTCCTGGATACTCACACTTTGATCTTGGTTGGCCCGGAACAAACACAGGACCTTAGACAATCCCTCCTGCAATTTGGCCTCGTACATCCCCGGGAATCGGTCTAAGAGATTCTGGAAGTAGGTCAGTGCAAATTGACGGAGTCTGTTGAAATTTTGGGGCGCGGCCTCCGCTATTGCTCCTATTGATTACATCCACACAAATTTTGCCTTTGAATTACACATGCTTCTGTTGCCTTTTGCAATGAATATATCGATACATGCATTTGTTCATTTTTTTATTGTTTGAAATCGGATTTTTTCGAACGTTGTTTTAAGAATGTCGTGCAACGGAAGGGATGGAGAAATTTTTGGTATCCTTTCCAGAGGATTTGTCTTACCTATTCCATGAACAGGATTGAGGAAGCCCAGTTGGTCCATTCCGCCCATGGCCAAGTTCTCCAGAGTCTCTCGAATGACGCGAGTCTCTTGCTTAAACATGATGCTGTAAAAAAGCAAAAATTTATATTGAATTATACAAGAGACCTATTGTTCTGTAGCAATCTTGCTTTATTTTAATTTTATTATTTATTTTATTTGTATTTTCACACCAAATTCTCATATTCATGAATGTATATTTATGCTATAGGAGAAAAAATTACCTTTGAAATATCTCAAGCCGTGAGAAAAACCAGATACTTTGATCCACTGAACTTGACCCTGTAATCAAACAAGTATGTATTTATAATATAAATTAGCCCATTCAAGCCTACATTTTCTGTACCTACACATACTTATATATATATACGCATATATTCACCAAACACTAGTGGTAGAATTCATGCATATAGATTGCCACAACCTTTATTTATTTTATTCAGCCATGACCTTTAGCGTTGTAAATGTAACGCTTTATGGTAAAATTTGCACAATGATTTTCATGTTCCACTCATTGTCAACTGTTTCGTAATATTTAATTGTTTTGTAACACAAACGATAATTAAATGCATCCACAAAAATATATACATAGGTCGCGCTTATACATACAAGCTGTGTAAAAGCTGTGAACCAGCGTACAAAATATTACTATAAATCTGATATTCCTAATTTCTTACATATGCCATTTTGCATGGGGCTCCAGGCTCCAGTTTTAAGCAGTAAATTTTATGGTAAAAAGCGTTTTATTATTTACAGGAAAATTCAGCAAGCAATTTTTGCTGGAGGAAAATCTGTGTCTGTTCATCTTCTGAAAAATTGCAGTAAATTAATACAAAAATTAATAACTCTCTTGCTAACCAAATTTTTATTACCTGAAGAATATCCCCGCAATTGATCCTGGAACGAAGGGAATTATTTTAGAAATAAGAATTTTAAATTATCAATGCATTGATCTATTCAGATCTGCGCCCAAATTTCTACCACAATACCCAAAAATTTTCCGAAATTTCGAACTCTTTTAAAAACTCAGCTAAGAGCTATAAATGACTGGCCATTTTACAGGTATAGCAGCGCTCCGTGTGCCAGTTCCGGGGCTCGATGCTCGGTGGTTACATTTCAACTAAATATTCTCCAAGTCAGTGATCGACGCATTAAGAGAGCAAAATGAAAATCCACAATCCACATACTAATTGCGATCGCCTTTGCATATAACGTCAAAGGAACGTAAATACCTGCGTCCATGTTTTTTTTTGCTTCTTGCAACATTCCACACATGTAATGCGTCTGACTTTGCCATTTCTCCTGGGTTTGTGTACATCCATGTGTTGCAATACATGTTGTGAGAACGAGAATAATTTCTCCTCCGTTACTCCACACTTTTCCATAATTATTATGTATTAGTATAATGACAATTCAAATAGAATTCTTTACTTTATCGAAAATAATTAATATTGGCAACGAATCTTTTCCTATTGAAAGTTGTTATTAAAAAATGTCTATATCCCAATATTTCCAGGTTCGTGGGAAATACCGGGTCTGATGAAAAATCGTGTGTGTTATTACCAGTGCGTGAGTACGTCAGGTTCAATGTCCATTGGAAATAAAATCACGCCTCCACTACATGATTCTGGCTGTATATACATATACATATATATGATTTCCGTACAGGGCGATTCTACAAGGCGAGACACGCTGTCCGGCCCAGATGCTTTGTATTCCAAAAAATGATTTGCTTGGATATATGCACAAGCAAATCAACAGATTACAGTGAAGTCTTTCAGCAACAAGTCTCTTTATAACAACATTTCTATATATAACAACTTTATTTTTCCAGTCCCTCGTACATGCAAGGTGCATATTTAATGTTCTATACAATAACATTTCCCTGTAACAATATTTTTCGCGTTTCCCTTCAAAGTTGTTATATATGTATATAGAGACTCCACTTATATAGTCTATATGTACAAGCAACAAACACGTAAATTTAATGGAATATTTTCACGCCTTTTCCCCCGTGCAGATTAAAGATTTCTCTGACATATCATTCCATATGAAATCCTGTCATTTTAAATCGTATTTGCAAGTGTTTTATTGCAAACTACAGAATTCTGTTTGAAACTGTATGATTGAGCTCCAGCTCGGTGTTTAGTTTCACCATCTTGTGAAAGTGAATGCTGTTGTAGGGAACTTCTAACATGTGTTTTCCATTGTGAAGGGCGGGGAAAAATATATTGTCACAGAGTAATGTTGTCATAGAAATATTGTTATAGGGTCCAAAGTTCAAAGTGCATAAATGCTACAAGGAAATGGCAACACTTGTCACATGAAAAATTTGTCATATACAGAGACTCCACTATATTGTGGTGAAGTTGGATATTTTTGGCTGGGACACAAGCGGACGTATAACTAATATTTATAATAATTGTGAACGAAACAGATGCGTGACTTCACAATATTGTAGGATTAAGGCAAGATTTATTTTATAGGGATAACACAACCAACAATTACAGCATTAAATATGAAATGGTAATAAAAAGTTGTCAATTACAAACAAGCGCAAAATAGTCAGCTATTATTCAATTAGCTAAACAAAATAATCCAAATAACAGCAAAGATCTCAGAAGAGTTGATGCTTGCTGGGGAGTTGGACGAGGAATGAGGAAAAAAGCCAACTCTTTCCTTTAACACAAAAAAAACAGACGCTTCAGGCTCTACAGCCGATGCACGGATCATGCAGATTGGTCGCTGCATCGTGGCGAGAGAGACAGGACTTTTCCTGTCGAATCACGTGGGGGGATGAGTCGTAGCGGAGCTCGGCTCGTCATAATATACAGTGGACTCACTCTATAGAACAACTCTCCTTATAACAACTTTTTCTCTATAACAACTTTATTTTTCAGCCCTTCGTATATATCGTATACACATTTTACTTTCTACATAACAACTTTTCCATATAACAGCCATTTTTGCCCTTCCTATCAGAATTGTAATAGCGAGAGACCACTGTATTTAGTAATTATTAATACTTTTCGTGTCGTTACAAACGAAATAAAATCAGTATTTGTTAATACAGCCTTTTTGTACATGTGTGTGCATACGTTTTTGGGTAGAAATAAAATCATTTTGTAAAAATGAAAAAAGCAATAATGTATTTTTAATCAAAATTTAGTTTGTGGAAAACACCGTGGACAGATTTGTTCGCTTTATTAGTTTTGTTCTGAGTTAATGGCATGAATTGTCTTGTGTATAAGTATATTAATACATAAATGTAAGTGACCATTCAGTTTGAGTAAAGTGGTAAGTTGCAGACAATCTGATGCATACAACAAATTCAACTATTACAGTGGAGTCTCTATATAATAACACCGAAGGGAAGGAAGAAAATATTGTTACGGTCGAACCTCTCTATAACGGTTCCCCTTAAATCAGCATATAGTTTCCCCGTTATAACGAAAAACCGTTATGGAAAACAGAAATTGCTATGTTAACAATTGGAGAAAGTTTTTGAGGAAAGCATTTTCAGTCACCAGTATACATAGAGAGAAAACCGTTATAAGGGAGCCCGTTATAGAGAGGTTGGACTGTACTGGTAAATGTTGTTATATGGAACATTAAATATATACTTTGCATATATACGAAGGGCCGAAAAAGTAATATTGTTATACAGAAATGTTGTTATAAAGAGACTTGTCATAGAGAGACTCCACTGCAGTAGAATTTACATTTATTAAAGTAAGTACATCTGTACGTCATACTGTATGTTAAAACATAATTTCCGCTGGAAATTCCTTATCAAAATAATTGAGTGTAATTTAGACAATTTACGTTTATAAAACTATTTTTAATATTTCCGTTCCCATTTCTACGAAGAAAGGGCTTTATCTACGTATCCTTATTTCCAAAATTGAAGAATGGATGTTTTTGTCAATGTCAGTGCAACCAGATACTTCTTGATATAGTTGACAAAGTTGAGAGTTGATGTCCTCTCAAAAGGGTGAAATGGACCGACTTTGATGGCAAATAGAGATGGCTTCAGCGACCGAACAAGCATCTTTGTCCTCCTAAGACGCTCACCTTTACGAACTCCTCGTTGGGAAAATCTGAGAATGGTTTTCTTCAATTTTTCAATATTCCCAGGGACGCGAAATGCTGTTCCGTATACAAAAGCAAACATCAAGACTGCTTTTAACCCCATAAGAAAAAGCACTGTGGCCACTATGACATGATTTTCGTGAAGTCGAGTAGCGGCAAAAATTAATAATACGCAGGCATTGATGAGCAAAACTTTGAAAACGAAAATCATAGTAGCAAATATTTGATTGAATAATCGGACCAAAATTTGCAATTTCCGGGTAGACATTACTACCTGCGACGGCAATGTTTTACCCCATCTTGAAAAAAATTATATTATATTGTTATATCAAATATATGTTTAATCATGCATTAACCAACTTTAAAAGAATAACGAGTTCGCAATTTTAGATACGATTTATGTATGTACATAAGAATACAATTAGTACCTAATATTTTGCAGTAGCACGGACACATCCTGAGTAGCTTTTTCGAAGAAAGAAAATTGGACAAACAGGAAGAAATGTGCTGTCGTGCCGTGCATGTTTGCAGCACACAGATTTGCAAGGGTACAAGCAAAGTACAAGAAGAACGATTCGGGAAAAAATGATATCATGTAGCGATAGACGGAGAAACTTGCCAATGGAAAGGCCGTGACGATTCCAATGTACAAAATTTGAAAGGGGAACAATAAAAAGGGAAATAAAATTAAGGTGAGCTCCGGTACAGTATGTTTTCCTTTCTGCGCACTCATGCCTGTATGGACAAAACAACAGTTAAAATGTAGTACAGTCAGTTCTCTCTATAACAGTTTAGTAAAAAGCAGCCCGAAAAACAGTTACTAATAAAAATCGGTATGAGAAAAACCGTTAAAAAACGGTTTTCATGGTGGGGGATCCGAAATTACCGAAAAACCGGTATAGCGTGCGAGGGCGTGTCCTAAAGCCGTTATAGCAAAAAAAAAATATGGCGGGCATTCAGAAATTTGGAAAAACCGGTATAGCATGTGAGGGCGTGTAGAGAGAATTGACTGTATATATATTCCTATTACGATACTATAAATATGCCACATAAATTACGTGGACACTTATACAAAATAAATTTTGTATGAAAAAATAAGCTTAAAAACATCAGCTAACCAGCTTGGTACAGCGAGTTGAAGACAGCGACCAATAAAGTTGGTTTAGCCAGAAGTGTTTGATAATACCAAAGTATATTCAGAGGGAAAGCAGTTGCCAGAATTAAATGAATTATCATCTCAAAATGATTGAATTCTCCCGACTTGATTGTAACGAACAGATTCACAACAATTATCAGCGCATGGCATATCTCACACAGGAGAAATGGTACACAAGCCCATTTATTCCAAAACTTTTTTGCGATTTCAATTTTTCCATTTCGGTAATCGATGGTGTAAGGGAAATAGTGCAGTCTGCAGCTAATAGAAATGTAGTATATGTTGGACCAAATGTCCTTTACGTACAACATCTTGACAGGTGTGACATTTGAGAATTTAGGACCGACTAACTTGTAAAATTAATACCACACGGATGTGAAAGCGCTTTTGTCTCGTCAGCAGTTCATGCGCATAAGGAACTAGGATGCTTGCAAAACTGGCGCAATCCATTTATTCGCTCTAAATAGAAACACGGAAATTCCTGTCAGGTATTCGACCATGGTTATAAGTTTACAGGAAGCGTAATTTGTCGTTTCCGTTCAAAGTATACGTATACATTGAACAATTGGATCAGTAAACAGACATGAATAAATAAATTAAATTAACATGCATATGTGAGCTTCCATAAGAACTGGAGAACCATATGAAAGGAAACAAACATATTGACCCCTAACGTGTTCTGTTGTTATAGCAACTTTCTCAGTGCAACGGTTTCCCTGTAATGTACTTCCATATTCTCCTGCAGTGTTTATAGAGCCTGAACATATGTAGGTTCGCAAGCCCACCGGGTCCTGAAAAAAATGCAGGGAAAATAACCATCTAGGTCTCTGCCGTAACAAAGTTAAACACAATCTAGGGAAATTGCGAGACCGATTTCCAAGAAAACGGTTAAAACACAAATTCCCAATGGAATTGCAACACAAATTTTCCATGTAGTGGGAATCCAAATTTATGATGCAATTGCAACACTAATTAATAATGTTACCAATGCGCATAAATAACAATAAGTACATATTTTCCGTTTCGCCCGACCTAGAACTTATATCTGAATTTTTCGGCCAACCTCCGTCAGCCGATATCCCCGCGCCAGAAAAATGTGTAAGCCTTATTTCGTCGGTTTCTGACAGCCGTAACGGTCACCAAACCGTTCCGCCGTTTGCGCGTCGGCTATTACATTTATTTTCTTGAAATTCGGTCAGAACATGCATACCAAAATTATCTCGGAAGTATGTTTTACTTTTACGATTTTCGTCTCTGTTCGCCGGAAAAACGCAAAAAACTGTGTTATTTGCGCCGTTTCGGCTGTCGAAAACCCAATACTGGTTTGATTTACACGACATTTGGTTGAAATATGCTCACGTTTACTTGAATGGCCACGACGGTATCGTACTGTTTCCATAGCTTACGAGGGCTCCGAATGACCTTGTAACAACGGAAACATGCTTATACGTCACACAACCGGCAGGGCGGATTCCAAATCAGTTATGCTTTATGCATATCCTATATGTATGACAATGTACATATAATTATACAGAACCTACGAATGCGAGAAAAATACATTCCCAAACAATGTACATGAGCAATTAGGAAATATTTAATAGTAAATAGTAACATATTTTATTTTTAGAACTTTAATACATGTTAGCTGACATTAAATTGAAAGCATTTTATTTCCAATATATTGCAGAACTTCGATATCGTTCATATTTTTAGCTTGAATTAGTTGAATTAGAATTGAACAGACGGGATAAAACATGTCACAGTGTAAGGCAAATAATTAATAAAAAAAATAGTTTATTGGGAATGGGGAAATCGGACAGAAGATCCTCTAAAAATTTGGACTTGCCATGGCCGCTGGAGGGAAGAGACTGACGTCATTGATGAAAAATCACGAGACCAGAATGGCCTGATGAATTCGACTGGATCATTCTTGTCGAAGATGCTTCGAGATGAATGAAGTGGCCATTGAGGAAATCCTCTCCCGACGCGTCAATGGAAATCGAAACCCAAATCATTGGTCGGGTCGGCCAATGCGGGAAAGGGCGACAGAATTGAATTTGACGCCTCAATTTGCACCCTACTTCCAAAATATGACAACAGATGTTCTCGTCACTACCAGGGAAATAAGATACTTCTTGATGTAGTTGACGAAGTTGATAGTTGATGTCCTCTCAAAAGAGTGAAATGGACCGACTTTGATGGCAAATAGAGATGGCTTCAGCGACCGTACAAGCATCTTTGTCCTCCTAAGACATTCCCCTTTACGAACTGCTCGGGGGCAAAATCTGAGTATGACTTTCTTTAATTTATTAATATTCCCAGTGACGCGAAATGCGGTTCCATATACGAAAGCAAAGAGGAATACATTTTATAACCCTAAAAGCAAAAGCACTACGGCCACTAGGCCATGATTTTCTTCAATCAAAATAGCGGCATAAAATAATAATACACAGGCATTGATAAGCAAACCTTTGAATGCAATATTCATAGTAGCAAAGATTTGATTGAATAACTGGGTCAAAATTTGCAATTTGCGGGTAGCCATTACTACCTGCGACGGTATTTTTCCCCACCTGCAAAGAAAAACAATGTTATATTGTATTGTTAAAAAATCAAATAAATGTGCACTCATGTATACTATATAACGAGCCGTAATCATTGGTTTTGAATACGACACATGTATATACGCAGAAGATTTCTATACCTAATATTTTGTAGCAGCACGGACACATCATGATTAATTTTTTGGAAGAACGAAAGTTGAACAAATAAGAAGAAATGCGCTGTCGCCACGTGCACGTTTGCAACAAAGAAGTTTGCACAGATACACGCCAGGAACAAGGAAAAGGATTCTGGTATTAATGCTCGCACGTAACGATAGATGGAGAAGCTTGCCAAAGGCAAAAATGTGATGACTGCAGCATACAAAATACCAATCGGAAATATTAAAAATGGAAATAAGATTAAAGTGAGCTCTGGCAACGTGAGTTTTTCATTCTGCGCTCTTTTAACAGTAATGACAAACAAAATTGTTGGAATACTGTACATTATATGGATATTACGATGCGATAAATTAGACAATGACTTGGCACAAAATACTTTTTATAATTAAACTTGGTATAAGATTAAGTGTATTAACTAACCATCTTGGTAAAGCGAGTTGAAAACAGCCACCAATAAAGGAGAATTAGCTAGAAATGTTTGAACATACCAAAGAATATCTAGAACAAAAGCAGTGGCCAGAGTGAAATGAATTACCATCTCAAAATGATTGAATTCTCCCGATTTGATGGCAACGAACAGACTAGCAACAATTATGATCGCATAGAATATCTGACACAAGAGAAATGGTATGCAAGCCAATTTTCCCGAAAACGTGTTTACGCTTTCAATTTTTCCCCTTCGGTAATCGATGGTGTAAGGGAAATAGTGCAGCCTACAACTAACAGAAATGCAGTATAGATTGGAACAAATGTCTTTTACGTACAACATCTTGATCTGTGGGAGAATTTTTTACAAATCTTGAACCGACCAACTTGTATAGAATTAATACGGTTTTCATGCACCTTAAGAGCTGGGCAACACTGGCAACACTGGCCCAAGAAATTCGGCCCAACTTAAATCAATGAACTGAAATATCTGGAATCTAATCAGCTCGGTTAATGAGTTAATTTCTGCGGAACGGAAGCAGTAATTATCATTTTTCTTACATATCTATATATGCATAGTGAAGTCTCTCTATAGCAATATTCAACGGTAGGACGAATAATATTTTCATAGAGAAATGTTGTGCCTGAGAACATAAACACAATAAATACAGTGGACTGTCTCTATAACATTTCTCCTTACAACTTTTTCTCCATATAAGAACTTTATTTTTCAGCCCTTCGTCTTCGTGTAGTGTACATATTAAATGTTACATATAACATTTCCCTATATAACAACCATTTCTGTCCTTCCCTTAGAGGATGTTATAGCGAGAAAAGTCACTGTAATTGTTGGGTAAAATGATAATGAAGTATAATGAACCGATTTTAAGTAAGTATTTGCATATGTTTGAATGCGAATTGCAGAATTTTCTCTATAACAAGTCTCTTTATAACAACATTTTCATATAAAAACATTAATTTGTCCGCCCATCGTACATGTAAAGTACCTATTTTATGTTCTTTATAACAACATTTCCGTGTAACAATATTTTTCTCTCTTCCCTTCAGTGTTATTACATATGGAAAGACTCCACTGTACAGAATATTTGGATATAGAGATGATTTGGCTCCGGCATGGTGCTTGGTCTCATCATTTTGCCCGTAAAATAAATGTTGTTATAGGTAACATCTTACACATGTATTCTAATGGGCAAGGTAGGTTAAAATATATTGCTGCAGAGAAATGGTGATATAAAAAGTGGTATATATACCACTTTGTATATATTTGGTATATATAAAAAGTACAGATTGTATAAATGTTTCGGGGGAATGACAAATCTTGCTATATACATATAGAGATAGAGAGGGTTCTCATAAAGACTGCATTGTAGCAAAATAATATGTATTACATTTATACATAGTTATGTCTTAGACTTGGAGCTGGTCATGCGACATACTTTTACAAATCGACAGCCATTTAGAGCGGAAAAAAGGGAAGAAATAATACTCTGCAAATGAACAAGAAATATGTATTGGAAGTTAAGCGAATTGCACACACATCTAAATAACTTTTTCTGTATATTAAAACTTAGCTGTTTTAGAGAAAGCGTTTCTACAAGCAAAGGTAAATTTTTGAGTGAGTCTGTTACAAAAAATACGGTTAAATAGAAAAGTGTCCCTGCTGGAATTACACATAATGCCACACGGGTATTGTTTTGTATGGGACAACAACACTTATCTCTTGCAAACCATCCATAATTCGGCTCTTAAAAGACTGTTTAAACACATTATGATTATGGAATCGATTAGGGGTATATAGGCAAGCCAATTTCTATCAATTCTTTGTAATTAACCAAGGAATCTCAAAATCCGGAATGGAATTCATTTCCATTTGATTAAGTAATAATGTCAGATATTTAAGGTCAGAACATAATGTAAGTTTCTATTAATGGACTTTAATGCTCGAAAGCTGGCATTACGCTTATACATATATCCACGTGAGTACACAGACCAATTTTGCGGTTCTTATTCTCCAAATATAATCAGCGCTTAATGAGTCTTATTTCCTGAAGCGGTATTGAAAGAATGAAGGAAATTGTTAATTTACCTCCCAAATTCTCAATAACTACAATACAGTCGACTCTCTCTATAACAGTCCCCTGTATAACAGTACTCTCGTTATAACAGCAGCAAAAAATGCTATCCTC
>JAQGBT010002713.1:0-22746 GCA_034698585.1 Disparrhopalites patrizii | reverse complement strand
ATTTCTGATTGGAAAGTAAAATTTTTCGGATTAAAACCTCCGGCTGGAAGTTCGATTTTGCTGCTCGTAAAAAGTTTTAACAAGAACGATCAGGGAAAAACTGGAGGAAAAATCGAAATTTTAATTTATATTCCAAAAATATCGGAAAAATTAAAATTAGAGAGGCAGAAAATCCTCGAATGTAAGGTAATGTCAATGACTGTATGTTTTTGATTTTATCATCTCCATATGTTAACATGTGATTTTTGCACGCGTTCAACATTCCATAATTTTTAAATGGAAAGGTTCTGAACCAAAATATGTACTTATTGTTTCTGACAGCTTGACTTCTTAGCATTACAACAAGCTAGTCTCAGAAGAACTCATGTCTATGCCCTGTTGTAGAGAAGTTATAAGCGGTTGAGCCGGTTGCGTTTTCCGTGAAACATACGGTATGTATACTTTATTAAAAAGTATTATTATTCGTTCGTTCAAATTAAATGCATAATTTAGTGTATTCCCGGTACTTTCTCTCCTTCGATCCTGTATCTTCCAGTATTGTTTCTAATACGAAAAAGACAAATGTGGTAGGTGCTCTCATGAAAATGACTATACATTTGTAACTACCCAAAATTATTGCTTTACCCCTTACGACTATGTACGGGCATTTAAAATTCTGCTTGAAATTGGAAAGTGGATTTGGAAGAATGCCGAGCGTGGGCGAAAGTACGTAAATTCGCTTATTCCATCATTTCAGAGGAGGTGGAAGAAGCATGTTTTTGTGGGATATTTACCTGACAAATAAGAGGGGAAAGTTAAATTTTTTCAGACGTGTAATTCATTTTGTGATCAATTTTCTATTTCTCAGGGAAATAAATACGTGGGCGTTCTTAAATTGGATGTGGGGATGGATTGGCTTGGTTTGATCTTTCATCAATTTCATACGGGCAACAAGTATTGCTTCAAGATTTCTTGGTACAAATACATACCAACTTCGGCAACATTGTATAATGGACCAACATTCATAATGCCCGAATTGGGACAAACAGAGAAAGGAATAAATGAAGGAATGAGTTTCAAGATGACAAGAGCCCCAAAGGAGAAAAAAAGTACTGACAAGATACGCGTGAGGACACACGCGAATGAATGCTTTCACCTGATGTCTCTTTTACTTTCCCCCAAATATCTGCCTTTGTTCTGATGTCTTCTTTCCTTTTCTAATGTCTCTCTCCTGCTTTCTCCCATGCCTATAAGAGATCATATGAATACGTTTGTGGTACGTATATACAGGATGGTACATCCCCGACCCTCACAAATGTGTGATAAGCGCACGTTAGTGACGAATATTATATATTCTGTGCCATCTCCTTCCATTCTTTCGAAAAGATGAAAGAAGGTGGGCGGGTAACTAATGAGCGCGTCCCATCACATTGACAACAACAAAGAATAGGGAGATACTTTTTTAAGACAAAACAAGCGTCTTTTCAACGCTCCAAGGTCGTATTGTTTGTAGAAATAATGAGGACGCCTATTTTTAATATATTGGTCCTATCAACCTCATTTTAACCTCATCAAACACATGCGACCAGCGGAGCTGATAATATCATTTCAAGAATAACTCTTAACGGGCGGGACAAAGGTAGCCTTTTCCCACTCAAATAGGATTGTAAATTGTAATTAATGAAAGCAATATGTTCCCTGAAAAAACACGAGCTCTTCCAATTTAACTTTTATGGGAGGAAGCACTCGAAAGGGAAAAAGAGTGGGAACGCCGGTATATTATGGCACTTTTCCTAGAGACTCCGAGTTCTTTGTGAAGGTCTAAAAATGTATGAAATGAAAGGGATCTCTTGCGCAAAAATATTGGAAAAACCGACCCCGGAAACATTGAACGCTTCACTGATTTGAGTACCTAATTGCTACGTGCTTCCATCATTATTTGCCCTCTTACCCTGACAGAAGCTGGGATATCTCCCCTTTCTTGTGCATTAAAATGCATTAAAATGCATAATTCTACCCTGAAGATTTCTACTTTACGTCGCACATAAATTTCTTTGATTATTGTGAGAAGGACCGACCACCGTTCTTTTGTAGTGCTGGAGGGACTTGCGATGTGTTCAAGAAATGCCGGCTCGTCACCCTACTCCAATGCACTCACTGACTTGGACCCAATGCGGGCTTCTCTGGACTTACACACGCTTGCCCAGTGACCTATCTTAGTGCATTTATTGCGTTTAGCATTTTTAGCGGGGCACTCATCTATCGTATGCTTCCTGTCACTGCCATAGAAAAAACATTTCCACTGTAGACATTTTGGCAATAATTCACACAATTTGATTTTATATTTTTCTTCCTTGATTGTCCAGTCAGAAAGATTTTTGTCATCATTGTGGTAAATCCCACTCAGTTCATGAGTCCTTGTAAGTAAAACAACGGAAATTTATACTGCCAAGCTCATTTTTGTCATCATTGTGGCAAATCCCACCGGAAAAACGCATTCTCTGAATTTTTTGTAGCTGTTACTTTAATGGTCCACATCGTGAGCGCAGTCATCATTGTGGTAACTCCCACGGGTTGACCATTTTTCCAATATTGTGTGAAATTATTTTACAAATATTACCTGTCTCTCCCCAATTTCGTAGAAAAAATTGGCATATAAAGGAGATCATCATTGGACCAATAGTACTTGTATGTTGGTTTCTTTATTACACCGATGTGAAAATGCTTTCCAATGAAAGTCCACATGCCATCACTATCCACATTTTTGTAATTTTTGAAAGAGGTTGGATTTTTCTGTCTCGCATTTTCCACATACTTGTTCGTGTAGAATACAATTTTATCAATGATGACATTAGATAAAAATATTTTTAAGGCATCTAATGGGGTGGAATTCTCTGTAATTCCCTGTAATATGCTGAAAATTGAATTTTGTTTCTTCGCACCGACAAAAAAAAGGAGGAATTTGTGGTTGTCCGGATATCCACGTGGAATTGTCCCAATTATCCTCATAATCACTATCGCTACTATCGTTCAACAGTACCTCCTCCTATATGAGTAATTCTGCCTTAAGTTCGTCCTCAAAATCTTCTAAAATAAAACCGTTAATTCATAATTATTTATAAAGCACGCTACATTTTGCGGTATAGTGCTACCTTTAAACTTGAATGACGTCACTTACCTTCACATGCAAAAAAAAGTGAGGAAAAATGAATTTAAATATTAGATTGCAAAATAAGGGGGAAGCTACAGCACCCGCTTTTAATTATATATTTACGGCTATAAACTCACCTTTGAAGTCCTCCTGCATTGCTAGAAATTTGTAGATGACCTTGACAAGCTTTTCGTGCGGTCACTCGAATTGTGTCACTTATGTGGGGGGTACTACATAGGAGAAGTGGAATAAAATAAGTACGTGGTTTTGACCGCAATTGTGTCATTCTTTTACGACTACTGTATGTGCGAGTTTGCCTCCGTTATATGGTGCAAAATTAAATATGTTGATATAAATACAAATGCGTTTTCTTAAATTTTATTATGTATTTACATAAACAAGTAGGAATTCGTTGCAGGGAGACGCATTAGTTGCTATGCTAACGACACCTTGTTGCAAATAGGAACAAATTGGTTACACATCTTGGAGAAGTGCTCCGCTCAATGGTTTTTTGTAATTTTATTAGTGCATTTGGGCTTGTATGGTTGCATCTGTTTAACTACACCCCAAATACTTCCTTCTTCTCCTTATTCCAAGTAATTTTATCTTTAAGATTAACAACGTCGCTTGGAGTTGAGTGTAAGTTGACATGAAAGCGATCAGAATATTGGAGCTCAGGAATCGAAAATCGTGCAATTTTGTCAGTAATTGTAGTGCTTACCATGCAATAATCTAAAACTGTTGCTCTTTTAAAGGTGTAATTTCCAGGGAAGTCTGGAGTGTTTGCATCCATTTACAATCATTAAGTTGGCGTTTGTTGCCCTTTCTATAAGTATTTTTCCTGCACTATGAACAACTTCGTCCACTGATATGTATTCTTATTCCATGTAAATTCGTAGTTTGTAGAATATCTTTTACAATTTTATCTTCTACACATACACTTATGTACCATGACGATTCATCTATAAATTTATATGTTACACTTCTTTCAATAGCTAGCAAGAATCCCCCTTTAGATCTACCTTTCTTCACACCTGCATCTTTAACTGCATTTTTTGTTATTACATTATAATTAGGAATATCAATTTCGAAATCTACACACCAAGTTTACGATATGCATATCACATTACATTTAAGATTAGTCAGATCATTAAGCAGATTCGAATATAGTCTATCAACTTGGTTTTCAATCCATGAATATTATAATACGTAGCACTGAGATCGTTGTTTTTCGAAGGGGCTTTATTTGCACAAGTTCGGATTTATTTTTCTTTGTTGTTGGCGCACTTGGTAGATGTTAAGATCATTATCAACTTTGTACATAATGTAATCTATAATTAAACCGTTCTGTATCTATTTTGTTGTCTTGCCGCCGTTCCATGCTACTCTTCGAACCTTTAGTAGCACTGATTTCTTTTTTTGAATCGATATTGGTAGGTCATCCACTATTGAAATTCCCGATCACCTCAAGTTGGCCACGTTTCGAAAAATCAGTCCTCAGGCTTTCTTTAGTTAATGTCAAAGCCATACCCCGTACATGTCCAAACGCCGAGGAAGGCCTAGAGGTCTTAGCAAATGACATCACACGGGCTATAGTGAATGCCTGGCACAATTCCTGCAGACTGAAACCGCGGTCAACAAAGCGGAACAGTGTTCCCTGGTTGGTCCGTTGGAATGCCACCGTTGAAAGTCTGAGAAAATTTTCAGTATATGTATACAACAAAAAACATTACTCACTTCATTGCTACCGGAGTACTCAATAGATGCTAAAAATCGTAACATAGAATAATGGCCAAAGAAAAGAGAAGATGACTAAGAATGAAAGCTTCAAAATCACTACACTGTTGGAAATCTTAGAAAATGCTTGCGCCATGTACCACGTAGGTAATACCATATTGTAGACCCTGTCTGCTGTCTACTAGGTTGTATGTACCTGTCTGCTAGCTTGTGCAGACAGTTGTCTGCTATCTTGCATAGACAATTGTCTGCTGTCTGCTATCTTGCATAGACAATTGTCTGCTGTCTGCTAGCTTGCATACGTTATTGTCGGCTGTGTGCCAGTTTGTACAGATAGTCTGCTGTCGGTTGTCTGCTAGGTTGTATTTCAGCCGACAATTGTCTGCTAACTTGAGCAGACAGCTGTCTGCTATCTTGTATCTTCCAAAATAAATTCAGTAAACAAATGGGGCGAAAATCTATAAACAGAAGTACGCTTACTGTGCAACATCCACCACGTTTTATATGTGAACAAAGTAGAAGTAGCCGTATGGAAGAGAAAGCACAATAAAATGTAAATGTACGATGTATATGTACGAAATAGAAAGTTTGTAACGACAGAAGAGAAAGAAGATTACATCTTCCCAGAAAGAATGACTATCTGGAAGAGGAAGGAAATCGAAAGAGTTATGATTTTTGGGCACGGAAGTCAAAACCATAATAGCCATCGCCACACACTCCCATGAAGATCTTCCGGCTGAGGAGGAAAGCCCGGGGGAAATGGAAGGGAGAAAGCACCAAAAAGGAGCAAGATGACACCCAAGCATTTGCATTCGTAGATGCTCCCTATACATATTTATTAGCGTTATTTCTACATAAATATGTCGTCAAATATGCGATCTGCGTCGGCAGTCGGTGGCGTAGAAGATGGTCCCGGCATGCAAACATGCTTATTTAATTTTATATTTAGTAGCCTCTGCGAATGAGAAAACAAATTCATGGTAGCGATTAAAAATAATTATATATTCCTGGAACATATCAACTTGCCCCAATTGCAAAAACTGTAATTTAGCACCCTTGAAAAATAATATCTCCGATGAATAAAATGCAAGCCAAATTACGAGGTAAACAAGAAGACATGGAAAGGAATGAAAGCATGAAAGACCGACAGGTTGACATTAGATGTATAGATAGCAAAGGAAAAAAATTTAGTTACAAAACCCCCGTGGCAAAGGTCCCACAATTTTGTAGAAAAAAGGCTCATAATAAAAAATTATCTCACGACTGTAAACGCTCATTTAATTATCTTTGGAATCCTTTCACCACCAAAAGGGAGAATTATGCCTCTTTCTCCTATAATTATTCCTGGGAACTACATATGTATAGGTGCTTACAATTATTAATAACTGTATTTCAAGTAGGCATTCCCGCCTTAAAGACATGATTACAGCTCGTCAGTATCCACACATCTAAAAAAACATAATTGCAATGCATATATCTGTACATCCTTCACTCATCCATAAGTGCACAGAAATTCAAAGGAGAAAGAGCTATAACTAGATGCTTACTCATGATAAAAATCAAGGACGCTACAATATCATGGCATTATCATTGCAATAATTATTATTATGCACCACGGCTCTTGCCTGTCAGTGTCTCACGCATTGACAGACATGAAATGTCTGAGGGTACCACGAGGGCATGAAACCATGAGGGACATGAACCATGAGGGCATTTCATGCCCTCATGGTTGTTAAGTCTATTTTTTCAGACCGACCTCCTTCTTCAATTACAAGCATATTTTGGCCACTGCATAGACTCCGTTGTGGAAGTGAATGACCACAAAAGTTCCTTGGCTGCTGTCATCCCGAATATACTTGTTTGCTTGAATTCTTCCCCATACTTTGGTGTTGATCTGGTGAAAGTAAGTATCTGGTAACGCAAGGGAGAAAGGTTGTGGGAAACAAGGAATGGAAGAAGGATGGAGACGAAAAATGTTATGAAAGAATAACGAGCGGGGAAGCGAATGCTAGAATTTGCATAAACGGAAAGCAAAAGAATACCCTTTTGCGAAAAGGAAGTTTTGATTTACATAGGTCCTTTTGAAAAAAAAGTTGCACAACAAAATAAGGCATTAAAAGAAGCTTTTGACTGAGAATGTATGAGAGATTTGAAAAAGCGTAAGAAATTTGAAAAGGGAAAGCCCCAGTAATATTAGAAAAAGATAATACAATAAGACATTACAAAGAGATAGCACGATCGATTTTGAAAAAATTAGGTACAATTGAAAGGGAAAATATTTTAGAAGAAAAAGGTACGAGGTATTTTTACAAGAGGAAATACAATAGTTTTCAGAGCAAGCACGATAGACTTTGAAAATCATTAGATGTTTTAGAAAGAAAAGATGCCACGGATTCTGTTTACCTAGAGAAATTTACGAAGGAAAAACAACATAAATTTTAGAAAGATATTTGAAAATGAGAAGTCCAGATGTATTTAATAAAAATAAAATCCAGAGAAAATTGGAGGAAGAGACAGCAAAAAAATTAGAGAACCAGAAATTGAAATCCGAAGAGATCCGCAAAAGCGAATTACATATATGTTATATGAATGTATATTATACCTATATGAATATAGCGATATAAAGTATGTTAGTAAATATTTAAAAAATAAAGACAAAAGGGTCAATTTCCACGGAAATGAACAGGCAATGTCCCATGCAAACATTATACCGTAGAGAAAGTTATACGAGTCAAACCAGACAAATAAAATAAAATAAAAAAAACCATTAAACAAGGAATGGAGACGAATTTGAAAAGAAAGTACAAAAACATTATTCAAGCCTTCAAAAAGAAGGGTTGGTAGGTGGTATAAAGCTAAATTCTTATTAAAAGTAGCAAGAAGCATACCTAGATAAAAGAAAACAAAAAATACCAGAGAAAAATAAGTGGTAAATGTGTACATTGAACGGTTTTCTTTGGGGTACGGCACAACAGGAAATAATGTATGGATGTTTATTCGGGAGAGAGATTTTAACAACGTCTGCATATACGTACCAGTACCAAGTAAAATAAATGTTTGTAAAGCTAGGTCATTGAAACGTAAATATATGTACACATGTATGTACTTGCTTGCGTCTCCCTCACATCCACGGGGGAGAAAGTGGAGCCTTTTTTCTTGGAGCTTCCCTTCCCTTCCAGGAAAGTAACCCTTCCTTCACATGTAATTCCTCTCCCCCTCAACTAACGTAGTACACTCTGTAGAACATCTTTGAGAAACGCCCCCCCCCACATTCTCCCCCACCCAAAGAAAACAACAACATAAAACATGGAGAATACGAAGTATGTCGTTCTGGTTGGCAAACCAATCTTCCTATTTCCTATTATTTTATTCCTATTTGGAGGAGCTGAGAGGTCCGGTTTTTTGCATACATATGTGTATAGGCACAAACAGTTAACGTGACTGCCATTGAATACATTGACATAAATATGTATGTAATTATGTATATAGCACCATAGCACGTGCACAGAACATATTCTTGTGCATTCCCCCGTCTGGAGCTTCCTTTTTGGAGTGGCTAAAGAAATTACCTCGGAGCGCTTTAGCCTCTTTATCCTTCCCCGTGTTAATGTGGTTAGGTACACCAAAGCCCAGATCCACACTGATTTCCTGGCTCCTATATGTATATATATATATATACCTCGGAGAATGGGGAAATAAAGAGGAGCAAAGGTTATAGCGAGATTTACTTCCCGGCCCTTTTTACTATTTATATGGGACATGTGTAGTAATTATTGCCTTTTTTGTTCCGCACCAGACGACCTCGACATTTTTCCACGTGGCATTTGTCTTCTCCTGGACACCCCCTGGTATTTTATATGGCCACATTCTCCGGGGTTATTGTCCAGGTCATTATAATGTTTTTCTAGTCTTTATATGTACATCCACATATTAGCCAATGCGGTTATTCAGGGACGAAATGTACTTGACAACTACAAATGTTCGGCTTACTTATGTCCCAGACAGGGTGGCTGGAGGTGGTTGCGCCTTACCAAATTCCCCCTCTCTCTCCCTCTCTCTTTCATTCCCTCAGTGCTTCCCCTACCACCACTCCTAATACATTGTCCCCACTGTGAGTTATGGGTCAGTGGGAAACTTAGCAGATGTAAACAAACCCACAACCACAACAACGGTCTGGGACCAATTCCCATACAGTCCATGAATTCACTTGTCAATCTACATACAAGTACAACAGGATAACTTGACATACGTATTGACATGGAGGTAAACATAGACACTTTGATTCTTTCACTCTCTTTTAAATCAATGGAATAACTAATATACCGTATGTTTCCCGGAAAACGCAACCGGCTCAACTGCTTATAAGTTATAAGCAGCTTATAACTCTACCACAAGAGACCACATGAGATCACTATATAGCTTGCTGGAATGCTAAGAAGTCAAGCTTTCAGAATTGAGACGTATTTTGATTCCAAATTCATTCGTTTAAAAATTACAGAATGTGAAACGCGTGAAAAAAATCATATGTTAAACATATGGGGGCTAACAAATAAAAAAAATATCGTTAGTTATTATAAATATTTAATAAATATATTTTTATAAATATTATAATAAACGTTTGAGTATGAGAAATTAACTGCATGAAGATTTTCGCCTATTAACATACGAATACACCGTCAGGCACAACACGTGAAGTAGTGTGCCAAGGAATTGCGGCTCGTAAAACGTTTGAACAAGGAAGGATCAGTGAAAAACTGGAAGAACATTAGAAATATTCATTTAGTTTGCAAAAATATCGGAAAAATTAACACTATGCTGGAAGAAAATTTTCGAATGCAACGTAATGTCATTAAATTTATGTTTTTGATTTGTTAACCCCCATATGTTAACATGTGATTTTTTTCACCCGTTGTGCATACCGTCATTTTTAAACGGAAGAGTTTGGAATCAAAATACGTATCAATTCTGAAAGCTTGACTTCTTATCATTCCAACAAGCTAGTGATCTCACGTCTACGCCTTGTGGTAGAGAAGTTATAAGCAGTTGAGTACTTTTCTTGGGGGAAAGGAAACCTCTTTTCAGACTCTCATATGTATGGATACATGTACCTGGTTATGAGTATTTTGTGATGAAAGAGGGTTTTTTTCTGGTGGATATCACTATATTTATGAAGGAGTGATATAGAGTTGTTTTTCCCCTCTGTTTCCTACCTCATACACTGACACGTTGTCGTAAATTCTGGTCATGGACTGTCTCTCTCTTAACATCTGGAAGTATTACTTACGGCTGGACTCCATTTTTTCAAACTGCTCCCATGCCCTTGTTATCTAGGTCTCTTTTTCTTTCTCTCTATTTTCTTGTTCACGGAACATTTATCCTCTTTTATAATGTTTTTTCATTTTTCTTCCTTTATTAGCTCTCTCTGTATCATTTCTTTTTCGTTAATGTTTGTATTAATTTACTTTTCTGTGCTCCATCTCTTTTTCATTATTCAATAATTCAACTCTTAATTTTTTTGTCCATCTCCTTTGTTTTTTACTATTCATTTTTTCGTTTCTGTTGTCTTCTTTCTCCTCTCTTCCGTCGGTTTTATTTCTTCTGTTTTTTGTATGCTCTTTCTTTGGCATTCCTGCCTTTACTTTCTTTAGTCCTTCTCTCCTAATGGCTTTTCTTGTATACTTCTCATTCTTCCTCCTTTTCTCTCCGTTATTAAGCATGTGTTCACATGGCTGTTTTTCTCTTTTTACCTTTTCTATTCTCTATTATTTACATTTTATTACATTCTCTATTTCCTATTCGTCCAATTCTATTCCTATTTTTTCCTTCTCCTCCGTCCAGTCCGGGTTACTTCGTTGTTTTGGTCTCATATCCGTCCTTATCCTTACCTGGTTCTTTCTTCTCAGGGAGAACCATGCATATTTTCCCTTATATTTTTCCTATCTACCTCGTTTGCTTTATTTCCACACTTCGGATTATGCCTATCTTCCCTCCACTTTCTGCGAATCTTTGTCCCAAGCTTCATCTCATCTATGTCTTCCTTGCACATTCTATATACGCCTTCACTGCACCCTGCTGAGACTTTTTCTATTAAATGCCTTACCTAACCTAACTCTCCTTTGCCTTCTCCATCTCTCTCCCTCGCTTTCTCTTTGCTGGGCTCACCAAGTTAAGGAATTTTAGCAGCACTTACTCTTCATTTCCTCAAATCCAGTCCTGCTTCCCTGCAACATTTTTTGCGTTGTCCCAGAATGCATGTGTTCATACGTGTGTATATGTAACGTAACGTTCCCAATAGCAGACATGTACTTATATTACGTCCTCATTCTAGTACGTGTGCTCCCAAATTTCTGCCCGAATTCGAGGTCGTGGTCAGGTCAGAAATTTATCACTCCCCACCATATCTATATGAGTCTCCTCGGGTTTGGGGTTTTAGAGACGTCTTAAAGGGAAGAAATTACTATAGTTATGGCATAAAGAAAAGTAAATTTGAATAAGTGAGAGGAAACTCAAAGTTATAGGAGTTGCGGAGATCATAAGATAGGAGGGGGAGACTAGGAATTCCGTGTTAATTAAGAGCAAACAGAGATACACGGAGCACCTCGTCTGCGTTTGAATTCCTTTTCCGTCTTTACGTCATTACTGTCCATTTACTGTCGTTTCTCCTTCACGTTTCTCTTGCACAAAATTAACCCGAGTTGAGAATGAGATTCAGTTGCCTTACACTCAATTGTTCCATATTTACATCATTCCCCCCATCCCATTCTCCCTCCAGGCTTCTTGGTATCATAAATAAACCTCCACTGTAATTATTATTACTATATATGTATTATCACCTATTATTGGCATGGTAACAGGGGCATTTATCCACGCACATGTAGTAATTCTCCCCTAATTAGTGAAACCTCTACAAAAATACGTGTGGGAGAAAGAAAAAAGGTGCAATAATCGTAAAAACAATATAAAACCGTATAAATCCCCCTTGCAACCTGTGGCATTTCTCAGGGAAAAAGTATTTTTAGCTGTTTAATGCTATCACCCATAATTCCGGGATGTCCTCCGTCTCCACCCTCTCGAGATCTTCCCCTGTATAAGAACTAGACTTTGACATTATGCAAATGTGGGCGTAATTACCATGATTATCATTGGAGGTGTACCGGGAGAACAAAAGGAAGAGGCAGACTAGTGCTTTGATGAATAAAGCAAAGTATTACTAATGTCTTCCCTTATCATAACCCTCGGCATACTCTCAGAGGATAATCAGGGGGAAAGGCTTATACAGGAACTGCGTAAAAGAAAATAATAAGGGCAACAACATAAAGCTTGCAGGAGTCGGGAGGATTCTGGAAGGCTTGTGGTACTACGTACATATGAATTTTTATATATGTATATATAAGAGAAAATAAATTATTTGTCGAAGGTTTTAGCCACTGTAGGGGTTTTCCTCCTTTGGACAATGATTTCCTCTATTTCTCTTGTCTCTCAGGCTGTGGCGAAAATATTATAGAGAGAGAGACGAAGAGAGAAAATTCGTAAACCTAGTATCGAGAATTCCTGACTGCAAACCAGCTACCAGCTCTTCAGAAGGGCGGAAAGCAGGAGGGAAAACGATTAATAATAGTGTGTGCAAGTCCAAATGAGACGTGAGCTCCATTATGTACTACGTCTCCTTGTATAGAAGACACGCTCCAATCCAAGGAATTGGAGTGGTCTTTGCTCATTAATTTTTTCCCACTTTCTCACTGGAACTGGAAAGGAGGAGTGAGCGTGGAAAGTGATAGCAATTGCTGCATCCTCTCAATAAAAAAAAATCAAGTGAGACAGAGCAACATTTGAGACTATGAAGCAAAGCGGGGTAATGTTGGAGAAAGCACAAGTAGGACGGCTAGTCCGGACTCAGGAAATTTGAGATTTCTTGCCTTTTCCCCTTTGTCACGTCCTCATATTAAACTTTCTGTGCACGTATATACGTAAAATATCTCTCAAACCTGCCCTAAAACGGGGAGAGAGCCAAAGTAAATGTTACTGCTTTCAGAGGTGTGACGAGAGTGAGAGAGGGAGAGAGACAGCAAAGGAAGAAGAGAGAAAGAAAATAGAGAAAATGAGAGGGAGTATACATACCTACATAGATTTAGTGTTATATATTTCTTTCCCTTGCGTAACACGTGTGAATGTGGGTGACTGTGCTGGGAGAAAGTTGCTCGACCTTTCCTCCTCCTCCTACGACCGGGTATAAAAAAAGGTAGTTTGATAACGATAAGATGCCCAAAGCCATTTTTCTCATCCTCCTCCTTTTACTTTCTTTTCGTGAATAACGACTAACAATAAGCCATAGGACCTCATGATATACATAGTGGCAGCAGGGGAAAGTGTGCATGAGGATGTGAGTGTTGATGGGACTTTCTCTTTTTGGCCATAGTTGTAGACAGATGAGACTTTTGCACTTTCTTTACAGTTCCTGGGTCATTTCTCCCCTTTTTTACATTGGACGTATCCAGTGGTTTAAATGCCTGCGTTTCCCCCAATCACTTTCTCCGTGGTTTCCTCTTCCTATTTCTGACGTCCTTTCCATTTTTCTTCAGTTACGCCGTCCCAGTATCATTCTCACATAATTTCTTCGGTGCTCCCTCAAGTTTAGAAACCCTCTGTCTTTTTCTGGTGATTTCTATCTGCATTTACGTTGTAATTTCTCCCTGTTTTTTTAGACTTTCTCTTTGTTTTTCTTAAAGATTCGTCATTTCTTCTCTTAAAGGTTCATCATTGTTTTCACTTCCAAATTCCTGAATTTTCTTTTTTGTTACTTTCCTTATCCTTTTGCTTCTTTCTTTTTCAGATTTTACATAATTTTGCTCCTTTCTTGTTGACCAATTCCCTGACACTTTGGAAATGCAAAAAAAGACAATTCGAGGAAGAAAAACATCAATAAGTATTGCTGTACATATATTCGCCAGTACAGTCTGCTCACCCTACAACGGCCTCCTGTATAACGGTTCTTACTCTATAACAGCAGCCAAAAATGTTCCCTTTAAAAACTTTCTCCAATTGTTAACATAGACTTTTCTATGCACCATAACGGTTCTTTGATTTTACGGGCAAAATTTGCTGCTTTATAGGGTGTTGTTATAGAGAGAGTGTACCGTATGGTGCAAATTTATTACGTTTTATTACAGCTGGCTGCACGCTTAATTTTTTTCAAAAGCCCGTAAAATCCCGTGGCGGCCCGCCGTGGGCTTGCTAATTCTAAAATTTGCGGGCTCGGTTCGGTCCGGGCTTTTTTTAAAATTATTTACTGCTACGGTCCAGTCCGGGCTCAAAAATGGTCAGGCCCGCACATCTCTGTTAACCACTCTGTATCGTCTTCTTCTTTCGTTTTATTTTTCTCCGTCATACCATATTTTTTCAACCACTTCCTGCTTGCATTTTCTTTTGCCTATGCATTCAATTTCTCCCTTCTTTTCTCTCTTTCTTGTTCACTTTCTCCCTGTCTTGGTGATTTTCTCTACTGATATCTAATTTTCCTTGTGCTGCCTGTTTGCCTTCAACAATTTCAATGACATTAGTAAGATGTATGTACTTAATCGTCTATCGTAAGAACCAGTGATATGTGATATTCATTTACGGTAATGCTTTTTCAGGTACATACATGCCATGTCTTTTTTCATAAGACAATATGTAACAAGTGGGGTATAATACAATTTAGAATAGTTTTTAAAAATGCACTCACAGCAACAGACTAATAAATTACAATAGGCAAATAAAAAACTAAAACCAGCTTTCATCAATGCACAAGTATGCGTTGATGGGTATGCAATGGGACATCAGAATGATCTTCATGAAAAAAGAACAATCACTTAATCAGAACAAACATCAAAGAAAAAAGAAAATCATCAAACATTTTCACACTCCCTACCATGATATCCGGTGCATTTGGAATATGTATGTCGGCAAAACCAGAGGAGCTAAACGATAGGTTCAACTTGTTTATCGAACCAAGAAATAGCCGTGGCACTTATTGTATTCGAACGCATCAGATTTCTCACGATTAACTTCCCATGCAAGGTGCTTAAAAGATACTTATATTTTTTCCAAGTTATCCCATTAATTAACATGTCGAAACGACTGTGATTAAACTCACGTTCACTGGGAATATTCCTCTATTGATCCAAACCTCTTCGAACTAAATAATAACTGAGAATTATCCGACAATGGAATAGAATTGGCGACGGAAGTCATCTTAATCAAATGAGTGACTTTGACTTGAGACACAAAAGATTAAAAAATGCTTACTGGTAAATAATAATACTTAAATAATACAACTGCATTATTCCCACTGAACGTAACTACATAGTTCGTGTATAACTTCCTATTATAAATGTATAGTAAAGTAAATAAAAAGACGTAGATCTGTTATGTCTTGGGCTTCAAGCCCGAGTGAAGGGCTGTCTCCTATTGGCGGAATTGGCGAAAGCCTTTTTCCAAAGGACTAGGGTATTGTAGGAATAGGGTAGTTTTGGGGATTAGCGGATACCCCATAGCAGTCGCTAAGTTGTTCGACAATGGTGGGAGCTGACACACGTTCCCCCGTCACCACAACGATATAAATGTACAAATTTTGATTGAATTACATGCTTTGGGTCCATTACCTGTTTTCCAGTCTTACAGATTCCCAAGGTTGAAATCTGGGCCACAGTGGGCATTAGTGGTCTTAGCAGATGTACTTTGTGTTGATTGTTGCCAGTATTTAAAAAATACATGAGCACTTAGAAAAAAAATTTGAATCAAGGGGGTGTACAAAATTTTTGCACCAAAATTTAGAATGCTGCCACGTTATTATTTTTTCTTTGCGCATACCAGTTGAATGTTTGGTCCAGAATCAGCGTAACACATTCTAAGCTTTATATTTATCACAAAAAAGTATCCGAATTCTGCTCACAGTCTGCAGTAAGGACGCGGTTATAGAATTGTCTGCAGGGGGTGAACAATATTTTTACATACTGTATGTACCTGAAAAAGCATTACCGTAAATGAATATGACTTAGCACTGCTCCATACTATGGACGGGCAAGTGCATACATACTACTGACATTCCAGCTCTGTTTTTTAAATTAGAATTTCAAAGTTTCTTCAAATTCTTTTATTTTAAATGCCATTGCGCTTTTTGTATCCCATCACTTCCTCATGCGTTCTCTCCGCGTTCTTTTTTCCCCTGTTCGCGCTTATTTATTCCTATCATTTACTTTTTACTCTTCCGCTGGACCGACTTTGTATTGTGTCACCAGGATATTATCCATTCTGATATATTCCCGTGCTTTTCTGATCCTTGTCCTGTATCTTTCCTATTCCATTGTCCGTACTCAGTCTTTGTCGACGTTTTTCTCCTAGTCCATCCTAGTTTGTCTTCTTCCTGTGTCTCTGTCCCCTAATGTTTTTGTCAATATAGTTATATTTCCCCGTAATCGGTCCTGCTCTCCCATTTCCTCTCCCGCCCTCTGTTCTATATCTCCTTCAGTGTTCTTCCGCTAATAAAACAAAATCCCTGGGTAGGTGCCAAGTGACACATGACACTTGAGCCCCGGTACTTGAGGTGGTGTAAAGAAAGGAAGCTTTTAATCCTTGAAACAATAAAACTCGAGGCAGGTCCATCTCCATAGTGGTCATTTCCCCCCCATTTCCCATTTCACAAGTATATTTCTTTCCTTTTGACTTCCACCTATGCATAGATATAGATACTCCCAATTTTCTTTTTCAACCATTTGATTACCATACTCACCGTTGTGGGTGTGGGTGGTATTCGACCGTTTCTGAGTACTGTCTCTACATATCGTCGGTGAAGAATCATGAGTAATCACCTCCACCGAGCGTTAATTCACGAAGTGATCATCTCCATTTTAGCGTGCAGTAAGTGATCATCTCCAAAAATAAATCAAAACGAAAAAAATGGAATACATTTTTGAAAATGAAGGTTATGAGAAATTTTAATCAGGATTCTATATACTCACTAATCAACCAATATAATTAATTTTTTTTCAATTTTCAACCACTACAGTCGAGTTTTCCGTGTAGAATAGCTAATAGTACAGACTTCAGCCCGACCGCCATTGAAAATTAACTATAACAGAAAAGTAAACACAATTTATCACAATCCAACTAAATTAATTTTCATTGTTAAATTGCTGGTCCTCTATACACGTACTGACACGTAGTGCTGTAAGATGTCGCGACTTTGTTAATGAACAAAACAAAATCGTACTTTAGTGCTCCATATAATAACATGCAAAAAACAAAGTCACCAACAAAAACAAAACTCCATATTTTATGAATATTGTGGGTGTGCAAAAACAATACAAAAAACAAACTTATTATATACACGTTTGGTTCGAAAATTTAATTCGATGCAATTTAGTTCAAAGAATGAAGTGTCCGTCGGTCCCGGTCCGGACGAAAAATTAGCTAAAAGGAACGTATAAGAGCGGTAAGTCGCCCAAGGCCCAAGGGCATCTACTTAATTATAAAAGGACTTGATTACTTCATGCACAGAGGCAGAATGGAGATGATCACTTCGTGGAACAACGCTCGCTGGAGATAGTTGCATATGATTGTTCACCGACGATATGTTTGTTCGGGTGAAGTAACTCAATGAAGTATCGCCGTGAAAAGGGTAACAGAGAAACGCGTTAACTGAAGTTCAATTTCAGCGATTGGAATTAGTTGTTCCAGAGTTGACAGAGGAGGAGGTACCTTGGGGAAACTTGTTTTCCCGCTTTTCTCTCTCTCTCTCTTTAGCTTTCATGATCGCGGAGAAAACAAGTGAAGGCTTGGATAGGGACTGGAAGATACTGGGAGGGAGAAAGGACACATGAAGTAACTTTTGATACCGTAGTCATCCCAGTGATAAGTATGTACATCTGTGTCCGTCCATATTTTCTATGTTGGAATTTTGGCCGGATTTTCCCGATGGGAAATATCTTTTTGCTCCCATTTTCTTCACACTTGAGAGGAAGGTTTAAAGAGGAATGGGGGGATGGTGGAGGTCGTGGTCATGGATGGGAAAGGGAAACTGTCTTTCCTCCGACTTTTTTGGCGCCGGACGAAACGGAAGGAGAATGTCAAAGGGATGGGAAGAAAAGGAGACAAGGAGAAAACTCAAAAGAGAGAAGGACAAACAATGGAGAAACCTAACGAGAGAAAGCCAGAAAGAGAATGAAAATATTTAAGACAGAGAGGGGGAGAGAAAGAGAGATGAAGAAAGCTCATCCAAGAGGGAAAATGAGACGAAGAAAGAGAGAGGGGAGAAAGAGCGGAAGAGACGAAGAAAAAGGAAGACGACGAAAACTCAAGAGAGTGAGAGGAACAAAACTCAAGATAGCGGGAGAAAGGGAAAGTAAGAAAACAAAAGCGACAGGGAGAAACTAAAGACAGAGACGAATAAAGAGAGAGAGAGACAAAAAAGCTCAAGGACCACGGAGAGGGAGAAAGAGAGACAAAAAAGCTCAAGGGCCACAGAGAGCGAGACAGGGAGACAAAAAAGCTCAAGGGCCAGGGAGAGAGAAAAAGAGAGACGAGACTACTCAAGAGAGAGGTAGAGGGTTGGAGAAAGAAGTATCAACAGAGAAAGCACAAAGGGACTCCGGCAAAATGTTGCTTTCCCTCTTGGAAGATGAAGACACATTTTGGAAGAATGGAATTCCTTGTGACTACGAGTAGAATTCTCCAACCCATAATATACATACCTACATCCTTCTCTCTGACAGGAATGTCTTCCTGTAACTACAGGGACTTTTGAGACTCAAGCAGTATTTGTGTGCATGTGCATATGTGGGGTCCATATATGGTTCGTGGCCATTTGAGCCAAGATTGGGGCATTGGGAAAAAGGAAAGTCGGGTGAAAGTTGTATGGATGTACAAGTTGTAGTGGTGATCCTGGTTAAAAGTCGGTGGTAAGTACATCGTTGAACGAGCACAGTCAGTGTGGCAGTGGGAGATGTTTACCCTTCTCCTTTTAGTATAACATGGCCCTCTTGGAAACGAGGATCCTTAGGAGAGATAAGGGGCACTCTCATCCTACTACTATTACAAGTGTGCACTTTCTCATATACATGTATAGATACTCTCATTCACAGACATTATATACATACCTATATGTATATAATTTTATCTTATACAGATATTTCATCCAACTCTTCCCTCTATAGCTCCGATTTCTCGCATATGTCCCCTTTTTATCCCCACTCTTTTTTCTGGGTCACGGTGCATCCAGTGAGGAGAGTTACATTATTATTTTTATGATCCTTCCATTTACTGCCTTGCACATTACCAAGAGAATCATAATCTTTTTCCACAGCCACCGGCATACACTTTTTCTCTGAGGAGAGAAACATTTATGAGGCACATATGAAGACATGAGAAGCAAAAGGAGTTAAGTCCAACAGACTAAATAATAATAATAGTGGATTTATTTGCCATTTCAAATTACACAGTACATTCTTTTCAATGGGTACTATTGAACTACAGATGTGTACCGAAGACATTGAGCAATTAGTATGTAGCATGCAAAACAATACATCACCTGTTAAACTTCTAGCTAAATGGCGCTTCTGGTCGAATTGGGTATGTATAACCGTGAATTAAAAAAACACTATTGCTCTAGGTAATTCGATAGTAAAGTCCACATTTGTGTCAAATCATTATAATGATTTATTAGCTCCGTTGTTGTATGCATAAACGATTCAGATGTAAACGTCTTGGCGCCTCATCAAGTGGCGAAAAAATGTGGTTGTTGGCCAACAGTCGGATGTAACGGGCGAATTAAAAAAAAGTATCTAAATAGACATTTCGAGGCTGTACACTGAATTTGGGCTGGCAAAATGTGTAGCCTCTTCTCACCACATTGGAAAAAATTAAGTTTGTGGTCAGGTAAGATATTGGATGAAAAACAGCGAATTAGAAATGCTAGTTTGGATAATTACATTCAAGGAAGGTCAAAAAAACTGGATTAGTAAATCACCGAACGTTGTGATTGATTCCCTGTGACTCTAAGGCGATCACAAAAATTGTATGCTCTTATGTCTGGAGTTATCAGCAGACGCAGACGGCGACGAAATCTGGTCGAAATATTGAAACCTAAAAGTATTGCGCGGGGGAACCCTTATTTATTTACATTGCACCGCTAACTAATCATGCAACACTGATTCGCACCAATACAAATTAATTAATTAAGTGCTATGCCTACATAGAATTCTTTTGGTTTTTAAGTGTTTTGACTATTTTATCATTATTAATTAAAATACAAGTTACGAGGTTACGACAGCTTGGATATGGTTGCATCGGTTCTGGACACGTTTGCAGTGGATTTTGAAATGCTTGTAGTGTACATCATTTTCGAATAATGCATAAGCTGAAAAAAATAAAAATATCAGTGGTCACGCTGGTCATAGACATACATGCTCTGGAAAATCCCTGATATCAACAATTTTGAACTTCACTCCTTTTGATTCTAACTCAGTGATTTTCTAACCCACGGATTTCATTCCATTCATTTGCACATACACCGAAATCCCGATCAGCTTAACGATCCCTTTCTCACAAACGCTTCCCTGGCGGAGTATGCACCTGGAAATGGAGAAAGTGATGAGTGGCAGGAGTGAAAGAGGGGAATGCCACGGGATGGACTCTCACTATCAGGCAGAAAGCAAAATACAGCGAGAGAGAGAGAGAGAGAGAGAGAAAAGTGAAAATGAAATTAAGGCAAAGAGAGAGCAAAAAGAAAACCCACAGAGAGAGAAAACTGGATAGAATGGGAAAAAATTAGCGACTGAGAAGGCGAGAGAGAAAACCCAAAGACAGAAAGCCAACCAGAGAGATAAAAAAAATCAGAGATAGATAGAAAGCCAGGAGGAGAAAGCGAGAGAGAAAACCGGAAAGAGACAAATAAAGCAAATATGGAAAGGAAGAAACAAAGAAGGATACAGACAAACAGAAAGGCCTCCGAAGGAGACAAAGGTTCACAGAGAGAAAGTGAGAGCAAATCCAGGTATTTTGTGCCTGGACGGTAGAATATTTTATGGAGACTTTTATACCTTTAACCTTTACATTACGGAGCGCGTTTACGGATTAAATCCGTTGAGATTTTATAGCGGAACAATACATAAAACGAAAACGGTTCGTCTTTCCCTCTTTCCCTTCCTTTCTACCTTGTACACATTTCAGAGAGAGAGAGAGAGAGAACGCAACGGAGAAAGCCAAGATACTCCCATTTGTGTTGTCCCAGTATCTACATGGTCCTCACATAGTACGTGAGGGAGTTGTGTGAGTGCCCAGAAGCAGTATCCCGCGTCATGGAGTGGAGCGGTCTTAAACAAAATAAATGAACATGTTGTTCTTCACTTAGTTGCATGTCTATAATTTCGGGGCGAATCCATAGATAACTACATATGTATACCTTGCAGACCCTTGTTTGTCGGAAACAAGCCGCCGTGTGTACATGCAATTATTACACGTATAGCTACATTTACGTGGTACCACCCGTCTCAATACGCTCCAGGTATTAAAATACACGTGTGGGTTCTCGTGTAGCCACTTATTAATTATCGAGAGCCATACAATTGAATGTTTTCCTATAGACGCATAAACAAGTAAAGGAAAATAAAAGAAATAGGATTTGGGCCATCCCATAAAGGGAATTCTTGTAACAGGTATAAGCCACCGTTCAAAGGCTTGTATCCACGAATTACATAGTTACTTGGTGCAAAATGGGAGTGGGGATGTTGTGAGTGTGTTACACTAAATGCAATATGGAGATAGAACCTTTGGTATGTGTAGTGCATATACGCTGAAACTTCTTTTTTTCTCCTCTAATTATTTTTCATCTAGGTTGCGAGAAACTAAGTAAAAGTTATTTGAAGTAATCAGATTAGCGGGAGTCAGAGAAAAAGAAGGGAAGAAAAGCGAGGTGGAATGTGTCGTAAGGCTTGAGTTCGAATTTTTGGAAATTAGGAGATGGTAAATGGGAGGCGAGACCATAACGAAAGGGGAGATCAAGAAAGGAGAGAAAACAAGTGTCAGGACCGAGTGATACATACAAAAGAGTGTGGTGAAAGGAAAAGAAAGGAACGGATACATATTGCAGGAAGATGTAGAGTCAAAAAGTGAATTCTTGAGAAACATGGGAAGAATTACAGGCACAAAAGCAGAGGCGAAACCCACATCAAGTGTAGGGAAATTAACGTTTGTAGCAATCATGCAAAGCAACGAGAAAGGAAGGAAAAATAAAATAGACGAAGTCACGATTCGCAGCAAGGAGAGACAGGAAAAAATTCAGCACTTACAAGAGAAGAAACAGGCAAAACCTACCCAGAAAGCGATCAACTAGAAGAGGCAAATGAGGAGGGAAGAGGAAAAAGTGGTAGAAACTATTGAACAAGAGATTACTTGACCGGAAGGGAATAGACAAACTGCAGAATAGGATTTCAGAGGTAAAGCAAGAGAGGCAACTGTCAGAAAATTAGATAAAAAAGAGAATTAAAAATTAAAGAAAAATACAAAATAATGTCACAGAAAGTGATTGAAGTAGAGATATAGCAGAAACAGATAAATTAGAGAAAGATAAGGAATAAATCAGAGATAACGAAGCAGTCAAAGAGAAAGGGAACCCAAGGGCGATGAAATCGGAGAAACAGTAGAGTGAGATACCGGAGGGGGAAATACAAAGAAAGGATGATGAAATCGGAGAAAGAAGAATGAGAAATCAGAGTGAAAAGGAAAACGAACAAAGAAATCGGAGACAAAAATCAGAGAAATAAAAGAGACAATCAGAGAAATAAAAGAGACAAAATCAGAGAAATAAAAGAGACAAAATCAGAGAAATAAAAGAGACAAAATCAGAG
>JAQGBT010002712.1:0-22749 GCA_034698585.1 Disparrhopalites patrizii | reverse complement strand
GGGGGGGGGGGAGGGAAAGGGGAAGGAGATGATGGGACACGAAGAGCTTTAGGAGTCATTTAATTTATATATAATACTACCAACATTGCACATATGTACGTGTATAAAACATACATGGGTATGTACACAATTTTTGGGAGTTATAAAAATGTCCATGTCGGCTGAACAGCCGTATACGAAGGCATTTTATCCTCTTCTCTCTCTTCACATGTTTTGAGGGTAATTTTTCCATCCTTTTCTCTTTCTCTTTCTCTTTTTTTTCTTTTTCTCCTACTATTTTTCTTCTAGTTTTCTTTTCTTTTTTTCTTCTCATTTTCTCGTACTATTTTTTTTCTATTTTGTTTTCTCATTTTCTGTTTCTAATTTTTTCCCCTTTTTCTCCTACTATTTTTCTTCCCCTTTTCTTGTTTTATTTTTTCTTCTCATTTTGTCCTACTATTTTTCATTGTTTCTATTTTGTTTTCTCATTTTCTCTTTCTAATTTTTCCGCTTTTTCTCCTACTATTTTTCTTCTCCTTTTCTTTTCCTCTCATTTTCTCCTACTATTTTTCTACTCCTTTTCTTCTTTTCTTTTTCTTCTTCTCATTTTCTCCTGCTATTTTTCTTCCTTTTTTCTTTGCCATTTTTCTCTCTTTTTGATTTCCCACTCCGTGCTTTTCTTCCATAATTTGTTTTCTTCATTATTTATTTTGTAAATTTGCTGTATTTCCTCTTTTCGCCGGTACCTTTCTACCTTCCTTAATTTTTCCCACATTTTCCCCGGCTCCTGTACCGCTCATTTTTTATTCTTCTTAATTTCGTTTGTTTTCTCCATCTTTTTCCAACTAGGAATCGTGTTTCCGTCCGTTGGACATGCCGATACTTTCACGGTGTCCTTGTCTCAGCTTTCTCCTCACTCCGGCTTTCCCCATTGGTCATTGACTCCAAGGGATTCCCCAATTTTTGTTGTTGATAGCTCCTTTCTCATTCCTCCTTATGACATCTCCGTCCCGTGATTCTCTTTGGCTCAGCAAAAAGTATTTGCCTCCGTTATTTCCTTGATTTTCGTTTCTGTTTTTTTACGCATTTTATGCGCTGCACTTTCCTTTATTATTTACTCTTTGAAGATGTTTTGCTGTCTTTTATCTCTCCATCTTCTCCAATGTGTTCTCCCAGTGGATGCAGAATGCATCTGTGTAATATTTGTGTACATATCTACATACAATCGTTACTACACGGGTAAATCGGGGTGGTTTCGGCAAAGTACAGAAGGAAAAGTACATGATGGAAGTGTATAAAGAAGAGGGGAAAATATAATCCTTTTTTTGGTTGGAAATAAAAAGGACAGAAGTCCGTCCATACCTGAGCTGTGTATTAATTCCAGAGTAAATTTTGGGGGGATACAAAAGGAGTGGAGAGGAGAAAGGGAAGCCACAGAGGAGAAAGTGTAATTTTTCTGTACATAGTTTGACCCCATTTGCTTGTCCTTCTCTTCGACCGTGTAGTTTTTCTCCTTCTATTTGTCTCTCTCCTTTCCTCTTTCAGCTCCGTCTCTTCCTTTTTCTCTCTCCTTCCCTCTGTTTAGGTTTTATTTTCAAGGGAGAAAGTGTACTATATCCTCCTCTCCCCTTTCCTCCTCAGTCCTGTTGTCTTTTTGGCTCAGATTTTATGAGGAGAGCTTTAAAAACGATTTTTGGCGGAGATCCAAGCCAGATTTAGTAGAAGGGGGAAAAGATTTTTTCCCCGGCTCTCCTCCATTATTTTTATATACATTTTCTTATAACTCTTCCCTTCCTTCATCATGTTTTTTCTTTCATGGGCTTGTACATATGTTTGTTTTTTTCTTTTACTTTTCCGATTTTTGTCAGTATACAAACATTTTGTTGAAATTTGTATAACTATACCTTTGACGTCCTTATTATATAATTATGGAGCAGTTTGAATTTTCTCTCCATATTTTCTCTTTTTTTTTGTGGGTGACGTACTGCACTTCCGAGGGAGAAAGTTTTGGGAGGAAGGAAGACGAAGAATTTACGGGGAACTCGTATGAAACTTTTCTCTAGTGTCTCTCCCTTATTGGCTTGTCTCTCCCCTCTTTCCCAAGATCCTTCCAAGCGACTGTGATAAATGAAGGAACATGGTAGAGATTAAAAATTGCTGGGGGGGATTGCTGCATAATATAATTAAATGCTCCTTTTTTTTACTTGTGAAAAGGGAGAAATTAATCCCATACAATTTTGGACATGGTGTATCTTATATTTTTATTACGTTTTTATTTTCCACCATACATATACATACAGGATATGTTTCCCCGTTATTATCATCCATGTTTTTCCCCGTTCCTCTCCATATGGCTTCTCCATCCCTTCATGTCTTCCTTTCACTTTTTTTCTTCTTCTGCTTCTCCGATTTTCCTGGTCCTTGTCTACATCTTCTCTAATTTCTCTCTGCCATTCAACCATTTCCCTTGCCACACTTCTTCCATGTTTTGGGCTTTCTTAATCATATATTTTTAGTCACACTTCCTTTCTCCTTTCTAATATTTCACCCATTCTACTTCCGGCTTCTTAATCTGCTCAAAGTATCGCTGTGGCCAAAAAACTTCTCCAGCTTTTAGTGTAGCAAGAGGATTTGTTAATCTTTATAAAAATATTTAACTACTACAAACAGGAAAAATAAATTTGGAATAAGTGAGGGATTTAAGGGGACTGCAGTCATTTTACGCCAATAAATTTTGGGAAAAGAGAGAGAAAATGATGAGAACATTTAAATGAGTGTGAGAAATTGGAGTAAAGGAAAATACAGAAAGCCATAAAGGAGAAGCGCCAGATAACTTGGAGAAAAAAGAGACGTTGAATGAAGCGAAAGGAGTAAAATCCTTATATAGAAAGTGATAATAAAAAAAACGAAAAAAAAGGAGACCCCAGGACCATTACAACGGGATGTGATGAGTTGTTTTTACGTAATACTTCGTTGGCTAATGGAAAGACATTAATTAGTTCATTATTGAGCATCCCATTTTATCCAATAAGCCTGAGAAAGTAGATGGATGGTGCCAAAAAAAACTATAAAAGTTTCATCTCATTGAATTTCACATATTATGTACACCCGGCTTTCTCTTTATTTTTCTTCCCATTTCCAAAATTTGAAGTATAACCCTCCTTTTTTTCTCATTTAATCTCCATCCTAGCGTTCTAATGTGCTTAATGTTGTAAAAAGAATTTTTGTTTGTTCGTATAGAAAATAAATAATGACAATAATAATAAAAATCCCCTCTAATGCCCTTCCTTCTTTTCCCTCCCATTTAACTCCAGTCATAATTCACTTTCCTTCCAAGGACTTTAATTGTTTCTGCCCTAAAAGGTTCTTTGGCATTTTGGAGAACTCGGGATAATTGTTTTTACTTTCTCCTTTTTTTTTTGTTTGTTTAGTAGCGGGAAGAAGACAAAGATGGGGAAGGGAAGGAATTTTAATTTTGGAAATGGAAGATTACGTAATTTTCTCTCAAAATTTTTCCCTCATTGTCATTTTGTCCCTTGCATATATCATAGGAGCATGATGCTTCTGCTGAAGTTGCCCAATCTCGGAGGCGACTAGATCCTCTTCATTAAGCTTTAATTGGAGAGAAATCATGTCATTTGGAGCCGACTCCGAGGGAAATGTCCTCCTGGCTCTTCCTTCCATTTCATCACCCTTCGTAATTGACTCGCTTGTTGACAACATTTTTTTATCCTTTCTCCTACTGCTTATTTTCCCATGTCAAGCTTTCTCCTTCCTCCAGGGAGAGGAAGGGGAAGCTTAGATGTTGAGTAACATAATAATTCCTTCCTAACAAATGACATTTCTCTCAAAGCGTAATCCCATTTCAACTGCGACCTTCTCATTCTTTCAAAACGAAACATGATGTATCACATTTATCGTAGCCTTTTTTGTTTTGGATGCCTATTTCTACCCATACAAAGGCCTTTTAATTACAAACAGTTGGGGTGGAAAATCAGAATTGGATTATTTTAATTACGTCTGAATCACGGAAAATCCTAACTACAAACATCCCAAATTCTTTCACACACGTGGATGTCAAGAGCAACTTTTTTTCCAGTTAATCGCTACTTCCTAATCCCTGAAGGATCTTTCACCGCATCATTTTCCGTTATTCCTAATCCATTTCCTCGGAAAAACGATTAGCATTCAGAAAATCACGAGATAGATTAAGCCATACGGGGAAACTACGATGAAGCTTTAACAAACAACTTACGGGCTTAAGCTGTCTAGGTGACATTGTAATACCTCCAATAATTAAAGCAAACTTTTTAAAAAAATCTCGCTTTCTCTGAACGAAAACAACGAAAGGACAAAATAAGACAAAAATATAGACAGTATAATGCAAGAATCTACAAAAATGTTAAGAAAAGGCGAAAAAGCAACTACAAGTCATACGCAGAGCACCACGGATTTGCAACAGACGCATAAAGAGACAACAAATAGCAAAGGGACGCAAAGAGAAAGCAAGATAAAGAGAGGCAATAGCTAACCGAAAAGGGTAGAAAGCAAAAAAGTGTTACATTCAGAAACAATATGGAGAAAGTAATAAAAGAGCACAAGGAAATCGAGAGAAACCGAGTACCAAAGAAAATGAGAAAAACCGAATACGAGACAACAAACGAGTGATAACGAAATTTAGAGAAAGTGCATACAAGACAAAATGAATAGGAGAGAAAGCAAGTGAGAAAGAAGCCGAATACGCAGGAAAGGAAAAATATCGAATACGAAAGAAAACGAAAATGAGAAAGAAAATGAAAAAACGAATACTAGAGAAAGCAAGTGAGAAAGATACAGAAGTCAAATACGAGAGAAAGTCAAAAAAGCGAATATGACAGAAAGTGAGAAAGGTCAAGAAAATGAGAAACACGAGAGAAAACCAGTGAGAAAGCGAACACAAAAAAAAAGAGAGAAAGCGAATGCAAGAGAAAGTAGGTATCTAAACACGGCAAATACGAGAGAAAATATACAAGAGAAAGCGAATACAAGAGAAAGTAAGTAGGAGAAAGCAAATACAAGAGAGAGGAAGAAAGAGATAAAAATAAAGGAGAGAAAATCAGAGAAGTGATCGTGACTGGAGTCTCCATTAACGGAATGGGTCTTAAGCCAACAACACGTAATGGTAGCCGTCGTAGTGGCGGTAAAATATAAGAAGAGTATAGCTCTTTGGAAAGAGCGAGTGCCACGGAAACATAATAAACGACACAGTAGCATGGTCTTTGGTCCCGTCATCTTACTATTAGAGGGAGCGAGAGGGAGAGAGACCGAGAGAGACTACACCATAATATAGAAGAGGAAGGTGACGGCTTGGGACGGATGGGATCCAACTTGACATACCAAACACTGTCGTTACTTCTGCTACTGGTAGAATAGAAAAAAAGTATGCACGTGTCACTTCTACTCCAAACAGAATGTACCAGTTCCTCATCCTCCTCGCCCTCCCAGTTAACTTTCCCCAGCATTTGTATAGGGTGACAAGGGAAAGAGTAAAGACGGCGAGAAGAGAAAGAGAGAGAAAAAACACACACAGAACCTTACGCAAAGCTTTACTATACATATTACCCTTCTTTTTCCCTCCTTTAACTAATGGTTGGAAAGGAGGTAGAGTAGGAAAGGATAAAAGTATACACGTCTTTCCCTAACGAATAGTCTTGTCGTCTCCCAGTTGTCTCTTTCTCTCTCCGTCCTCCTCCTCCAAATGTGGACATGTACCCAAAGCACGGGGAAGATTCACAGGGACAGGAGACAGATTGACTCGAGCGGATTACGTGGAGGACTCCGTGTATGTGTGTGTGTTTTTTGGCCGGATTTTCGGAGGACAGAAGCTCCCGGGATGAAACGACATGAGTCAACCGGGAGATAGCGGAAAGAAAGAGACAGTTTTGTACTTGTTTTTAACAAGGACTAAATATCTTCCATCCCTGCAAAAAAAGGGAAAATCTGCCATGGGTTTTCTTTTTTCACCCGGAAAATTTACCCCTCCCACTATCCCTCTTACGCCTCCAGCCGATACTGGAGCGGAAACAGGAAGCGTCACATTAGCCTTAGCATAGCCCTAGTTTCTTTTGCGAAAAAAATTAGATGAATTTGGGTTGAGACCCACTAAGAAAATAGGACTGTGGGGAAAGTCCTGGGGAAAGCTTTTGGGGTCCAACAATGATCGGATATACATGTGGGACAGCCACAAGGAAGAGGGACATATGGAGGGGCTCTCATTTCCCAACCATTTATACCAGAGGCTATGAGAAGGATGTTCCACATGGGGGGAAATGGGACAAAAAGGAGCCAGGGAGAGCACGCCAAAGGAGGAAACACATACCGGATTCGGGGAGACAGGGCTAAGGAGGAATAGGAGGAGGAAACGCTTTGGCAGGTACCTTGACCACAAATCTAAAGATGGGGGTGGGGGGAAGGGGTGGTGAGAGAGGGAGGAAATCCTGACGTATGGACACATTTTTCTTCCACTCCCATAAATGGGGCAAAGTGCCATCATCCGAAGGGGCTCGCCGTAGGACGGCATCAAAAATTCCCGCTCATTCCATACACACATCCAACCCATTCTTAGACCGTATCCATTTGCGAATTCCATTATGTACCATTTGTTGTACTAACATTTTCGGAATGGAAACAAAGCAGGAAACAGCAGGAAATGTAAGGGAAATGGACCGCGAAAATATTGCTAAAAACCATTTGAACACAGAGAGAGAAAATGAGAGGGACAAGGGGCTCAGCCAAAACTAAAGGCTGAGCATCCGGGAGAACGCTGCAGAATTGAGATCAGCGATTTGGTAAACGTAAATCCAGCCATCAAAATCTATAATTCCAGTAATTATGATGCACGCAATTATTTAAAGATGTATTTAGCCGGTCAAGTACATAATTTTATCATCTCCACGCGACCCTAATGTGTACAAATTTATCCTCTCCATTTCCCTTCTCCTGTTTGCGCGGAATGCAGATGATCAATTTATGTATTCAGCCCGAGGGGAGATGATCAATATATGTACTTCATTTTTTAATCGAAAATATCAGAAAACAGAATGCCGGCAAAAACTCCAAGAATACCAGAGAAAAAGGGGATGCAATTAAAATGCAGAGACAAGCAGAGAAATTATAAGTCCCGAGGAAATTGAGGAAAATAAAACAAGGATTAAACATGAGTAAACTAAATCTTTGACATTAAAGGGTATATACGAGAGAAAGGAAACGAGAGACAGGATGTGGAACGGGCGGGAATGAAAAATTGAAGAGAAAGTAGTTTATTAAGCAAAACGATACGAATTATTACAACGTAATAATTTGTATATACGGGAGAACTATTCGAGCGTAGAGACATGTGAAAAGGAGAGACGAATAACGATAGAAAAGAGAGACAACGAGAAAAATATAGGGAGCAAATGAGAGGAAAAAGAAAGAAAGAGACAGAAATAGTAAGAAATGAAGAGAACGACAGAAATAGAGAGATTGAAATAGTGAAAAAAAGAAAACAAGGAGAGAAACAGAGAAAAAGAAACGGAGAGAAAAATAAAGAGAAAATGAGAACTACAGACGAATAAAGAAATAAAGAGAATAAATAAAGAAATGAAGAGACAGAGAGAGAAAAGAAGAGAAAGAGAGAGAAATGAAGAGAAATGAAGAGAAAGAGAGTGAAATGAAAAAGAGATAGAAGTGAAAAAGAGAGAGAAATGAAGAGAAAGAGAGAGAAATGAAGAGAAAGAGAGAGAAATGAAGAGAAAGAGAGAGAAATGAAAAAGAGAGAGAAATGAAGAGAAAGAGAGAGAAAAGAAGAGAAAGAGAGAGAAAAGAAGAGAAAGAGAGAGAAATGAAGAAAAAGAGAGAGAAATGAAAAAGAGATAGAAGTGAAAAAGAGAGAGAAATGAAGCGAAAGATAGAGAAATGAGGAGAAATAGATAGAAACGAAGAGAAAGAGAAAAATAGAGAGTGAAGAGAAGAGCAAGAAAGAGAAAAACAGAAAGAAATGAAGAGAAAGAAAGATAAAGAGAGAGAAAGGGAGAGAAAAGCGAAATTGAGAGAAAGACAGAGCAATGAAGAGAACGGGGAGCAAGAGGTACGAAGACAGAAAAACAAAGAGCAAGGTCAAAGAAAAGAAACAGAAAATTGGGAGCGATGCAAGTGAAAGCCATTGTAGATGGAAGTGCGAGCACGAATGAGTGAGAGGGAGAGTATAGGGAGAGCGAAAATAATTAGCGAAATTGAACGGGCCCATTTGTACGTAATATACTCGGATGTCTAATGGCTTTTATTGTCCATCAATACAGTCTTTATGGTTGGCCAGCGCATAAATTTCAGCGTCACGCAAACCATCCTTTGGAAATCCCTTCCTCCCTTCCTCCCTATCCCTATCTTCTCCTGGGTTCTACATACTATCCATTCCACCCCTCAACCCTTTCACTACCTTCCCTCCTCCCCTCCCTCCCTCTAAATATAAATGTACGTCTACATACATACGTATACAATCTAATCTCTATGGCTCCACACAACCCTCTCTCTCCACCCCCTCCTCCTCCCCAGAAAATCCACCAACACTACCATCCTTCCAGTGAAAAAAAAAGAAGGGGAAGGTGGCAATCCTTCAACGAAAGCAATTTAAATCTAACGTCTGCTAATGCTGCCAGTCCCCCCCCCAAAAAAAAAACGTACACAAGGGGAGAGGGCAACTACTACAGAAGGAAGGGGGAGAAGGGATGAAATGGAGGGAAAAAAGGGAAACCATGAAAATGACTCAAAGTTCCATCCTGATAATAGATACATAATCACGTTTGCCAAAGTAAGTAAACATATGTATGTATACCGTCTTCCCTTCATCATTCTTAATAAGAAACAGAGAGGGAGAGAGAGCCACAAAAAGAAACAGAGAGGGAGAGTAAGGAAAAAGGAAGAGAGAGAAAGAGAGAGAAATAGAGAGAGAGAGAGAGAGAGAGAGAGAAGAGGTAGAAGAAAGAATTTCTTTTGTTTCATTCCCTTCCGTAGAATTCTACCGTTATTCTCAATTCCCTTTTTGCACACTAGTATTTTCTTACACTTTGCACGTGAAAGAGATGAAGGAGGCCGGCCGAGGTGGAGAGAGAAAGTAGAGGATGAAAGTGGGAAAAGGAATTTAAGACGTTTTTGTCCAGCACCATGTGTGTGTTATAGTACGAAGGAGTTCATAATCAAAAAAATGTGGAGGCGGAGGGAGAAAGTAGGAGAGGAATGAAGAGAGAGAGAGAGAGATAGAGCTCCCGCGTGTGCGATGATAAGCGTTTCTTCCCTATTAGTAAGTGTATGTGTGTTTGTGTAACAAAAACCTTATTTTTCCCCTTCCCTTTGTCTACTTCATCTTCTCCTTAAACACATCTCCAGAAATGGGTAAAGAATGGGTGGGCGAGATTACAAGGGGAATGGACCCTGAGAAGGAGTGATCAAGTATAAAAGGGACGGAGAGACACTGCAGGGGCCACGAAAGGGATGAGAGAAAGAAATCCAGAAACAAATAAAGAGAATTGTCCGAAATCTTGGGTGAGAGCAAAAAAGATATAAAAATTCATGGGAAAGGGACACAAACGTAGAAATCAAACTGGATTTAAAAAGGACAACGAGAGGGAGAGATTCATAAAAAAAGGCTGGAAAAAAAACCAGAAATGCCAACATGCATTAAATGTTTTTAAGGGAAAGAAATGAAGGGAGCAAGGAGGACGTGGGAAGGGCAAGATTTTGTGTGGTGAGGAAAGAGGGAAAAAGGAAGCATAAGACAGTAAAGGGGGAAGTAAAGAAGAGATCAAAGGAGAAGGAAGGAGATAGAGAGGGGAAGGATACTGGAGGATAATATGCCCTTCCTGGTAAAAGTAACATCTTTGTGTGTATATTATATATCTCTGCGCTTTTGCCCTCCCAACCCACACACATACAATCTTGTCCTCTTCTCAGCTCGTCTCATGAATCATCTTCTCGCCACCTCTCTCACTTAATAAACTACACAGACACATCACTATGGCTGAAAGAGAGAAGGAGAGGCGGGAGTACATCTCCCTTCATATCATCCACCATGCAAGATTTCCAGACGTCTGCTTTTCCCTTTCTCTCCTTCTTCTCTCTCTTCGACTTGCTTCGTCTTAATTTTTTTCTTTTTCTTTATTTTTGTCTCTTCGACCTCCTCGTTTCTTCTCTCTCTCTCGCTTTTTTCTTTCTTTTCTCTTCCATTTTCTGTTTTCCTCTTTCTGTGGCTTTTTTCTTTCTTCTCTCTTTCATATTTTGTTTTCCTCTCTCTCGTTTTTTTATTCCTTGTCGCTTTCACTATCTTTTATTTTCTTCTTTCCTTTATTTTAACTTTCTGTTTTCACTAACTGTTATTTTCCTTTTTATTTCTCTTTCCCTTTCACTTTTCATTAGCTTTTATTTTTACTTTTATTTTTTCTTTCCTCTCTTTGACTTTCTCTTTTCCATTTTCTTTGACTTTCTTTTCTTCGCTTATACTTTCTCTTTTCCATTTTCTTTGACTTTCTTTTCTTCGCTTTCACTTTCTCTTTTCCATTTTCTTTGACTTCTTTTTTCTTCTCTTTCACTTTCTTTTCTATTTTCCTTGACTTTCTTTTTCTTCACTTTCTCTTTTCCATTTTCTTTGACTTTCTTTTTCTTCTCTTTCACTTTCACTTTTCCATTTTCTTCGACTTTCTCTTTCTTCTCTTTCCCTCTCTATTTCACTTTTTCCATTTCTAGTTTCCCTATTCCTCTCTCCTCTACTTTCTCTTTGCCTTGTTTAGTTCCTGCATTCTTCTGTCCTCTACTGTCTCTTTTCCTTTGTATTTCTGTCTCTTTTCCTCGCTCTTTCCCTGTGGTTTTTCTTCTTTTTTCTACTTTCTCTTTTTCTCTCCCTATTTCCCTGCGTCATTCAAAATTTTGTATCTTCCCCCATGTTTTTTCTCTCATTTTCTCTCTCCCTTTCTCTTCATCCTCGGCTTTCTGTCAGTATCTCTTGTTCCTACTTTCACTTCCTGTATACTAGTATTTTGTCCTCTCTCTACTTCTTTATCTCGTTCTCTGTATCAGCCTCTCGATTCCCTGATTCTTTTTTTATTGCTCTGCTTTTGCCTCTCCCTTGTCATCTTCCTTTTTTCTTCCCTCTTTCGTCCTCTCTCTCATTATTCACGCCTTTACTCTGCCTTCTCCTCGTGGATTTCTTTCTCCAGCGTTTCCTCTTCTTTATTACGATATTATGATTCCCTTGTCATTGCGCACTTTTTGCTGCACTCTACTTTTTTTCTTTCAACCGTTGTCTATCTCATTTTCTCTTTGTGTCTGTCTCTTTCTCCGAATTTCACTCCCTCTCTCTTTCTAACATGGCAAAGCCCGGGTGAAGCTAAGTACAGAGCTCTGTGGGCTGTCTGAGGGTACGTGATTGTGAAAACAAACTAGTAGCAGTAGAGAGGAGAGAGATGGAAAGAGAGAGAGAGAGAGAGAGAGAAAGAAGAAAAACTCATCCATCGAAATTCCTATCATCCCATCTTATGAACCGCCTATTTTTCTTTCCTTCTCCTTTTTCTCTTTTGCCATCTTTTTAGTCGGAGCAATAGTAGTAGCTACTGGTCTTATGTGCAGTCTACTTATAAGCCCCTGCATTTTTTTCTCTCCTTTTTTTCGGGCATTGGTAGCATCCGCCCTTTTTTTTGGTGGAAGTAGCTATATTATACCTTAACTCCTTGTTGTTTTCCCTTCCCCTCCTCTTGGTCTCATTCACTCCCTGGTTTGTGGTGCTTATTACGAAGAAGAAGAAGTAGAAGAAAAAATACAACAACAAGAAAAGCAACACGGAAAGTCCAAGTCTTGATCTTCTAAGCTTGGTAGTTTTTTTCCTCCTCTTTCTTCTTTTGGTAGAGAGAAGGTGGCAAAATTAACCGACCATATAAATCCTTATGAGATGTTCTTCCCCCTTTTTCTATAAGTTCCTTCTTTACTCCTGCGGTTTTTTTCTTCATCCACACTTTTTTCTTTCCACCACCCCAATTTTCTTTCTTGGAAGGAGTTAATTTTGGATGTGCGTGTATTTTTATCAATGAATTTTTATCCCTTGTGGTTTCGCCTCTCTTTTGTAAAAACATTTTCTCTTGTTAACCTCTTTCCTTTCTCTTTCCTCCTTCTTCTATCCTTTTTTCCCCGGTTTTTTTTCCTCCCCTATTTTATTTTCTTACTTTCTCTCCATCTTTGTTTAAAATTGTTCCTTGCTTGACATGAACTTTCCCCCTGCTAAAGCATAAGGAGATATCCCAAAGAAAGTTTATTCCTTGGATGAATAACGTATTCTTCCCTTCCTTTGCATCATGCTCTCGTCTATGAATTGAGAGAAAGTTTTTCCCACATTTTTTCCCCTTTCTTTCTCTTTCTCTCTCCTCCGTCCATCTCCACACATTGTAGTAATTACTGTATTTCTTTTATTTCATTACACTAGAGAAAACTGGAGGAAACTCCAACTTTTTTATCCACCCGCCCCTTCCCACACCCCACTTTCTCCCGTTCACGAGTAAAAGGGGGAGAAAGAGGGAGTTTGGTAGTGTAATGGAATTATAATTTCAATACGAGGCATGAGAAAATTATATATGAGAGTCAAAATTGCTTCTTTCTCTCTCTCTCTCTCTCTCTCTCTCTCTCTCTTTTGCTCCATGCTTGGGAAGTGCATGGGAAGGGATGGAGTGAGAGGCGGAGGAAGGAAACGGAATTTGTATGTGAGTTTTCGGTGGGTGTATGTATACAAATGCTGGTGTTCGAGGTGAGAAAGGGAAAGTTTAACTGAGAGAGAGAGAGATGGGAAGAAAAAAATGAGGGTAGGAAAAAGGAAGAAGACCAAATTGCATGTAGAGGAAGTGAAAAAAAATGTACAAGTTGTGTGCTCTGCACTTTTTGTGCTCTTCTTCCTCCTCCTACATATTGTATGCCATACGATACTCTACATTAGGATACATGAGCCGGGCCTATTCAATGTTTTCATCATATATGGGCAAAAGGGGGAGAGGTCCAACGGAGAGAGAGAGAGAGAGAATAGTGACCACGAGAGAAGGGAGAAAGAAGGGAGGGGACAAAGTGGGGAGACACGTACACATTACCACATGGAAAAGGAGAAAAACGAGCATAAATGATATCAACAGGGGAATTATGAAAGAGACGGTAGTGACCCGCTGCGGTTTGTCGGTAGAGATGGGCAAAAAAGTTGGGTGGGGAATTAAAAGGTTGTAGCAAAGCAAGGTGGAGAAAGGAATTTCAGAGAGAAGAACCACGCAGTATAGAGAAGGATGGAAGGAGAAATATAAAGGAATTGTCGAGGAATGAACAAAGAGATATGGCACCATATTCACATGGAAAGTAAGACTAAGAAGACGGAACACAACAGAGAAACACGCAAAGCCTGAGTGAAAACGTGAGTGAGTTAAATAAACCGAGAGGAAGGCGGGATTAAATGTAAATGAAAGAGACGAAGAAAAACAAATGAAGAGGGGAAATAAGCGCAAGAAAAGTGAAAGTGGGGGGAAGGAGTGCTGGAAAGAAGAAAAGACAGTAAGAACAAGGGAGAGAAAGTAAAACAAAAATTAGTAAAAGGTAGGAAAAAAACGAAAATTAGTACGCGGGAGAGAAAGCAAAAAAATTAGAAAAAGTAAAAAGCAAAAACAAATACCCAAGAACAAGAAAAGCAAAACAAAAAAGTAGAGAAAAGAAAAAAGAAAGCAAAAGAAAAAAGGAGAGAAAATAAAAAAGAAAGCAAAAGAAAAAACGAAAGAAAATAAAAAGGAAAGCAAAAGCAAAAATGAGAGAGAAGAAAACATAAAGCAAAAGCAAAAATGAGAGAAAAGAAAGCAAAAGCAAAAATTAGAGAAAAGAAAAAAGAAAGCAAAAGCAAAAATGAGAGAAAAGAAAAAAGAAAGCAAAAATGAGAGAAAAGAAAAAAGAAAGCAAAAAAGTCAGAGAAAGTAAAAATAAAGGCAAAAACAAATGCGAAGGGAAGGTAAGGATAGAGACCAAAACGAAAGTGAGAGAAAATAAGCAAAAACGAAAGTGAGACAAAATTAGCAAAAACGCAGGCAAGAGAATATAAATTAAAATGAAAGTAAGAGAAAATAAACAAAATTGAGGAAAGACAAAAACGAAAGTGACAGAGTAAGCTAGAAGAGGAATGTCAGAAAAAGTATCTGAAAAGTGACAAAGATACGGAGAGATGCTTAACGAAGGAAACAATTCAGAGATGAAAAGGAATAAAAATGGGAGAGGCTTAACAACAGAAGGGGAATTAACAACAAGAAAAAGGGAGAGCTTTGAAAGGAAAAGAGACAATAGAAATTCAAAAAGGAGAAAAACAGCAAGGAAATCAAGATCTTGGGACTAAAATAACAAGACAAGGTGAGTAAGGGATAAAAAGGAGAAACGACCCAACGTGAAATGGAAAGAGAAGGACCAAGAAAGTATTCATATTGATGGAAAAGGGAGGGAGCCAGCTCCTCAAAATAAGGAGAGCATGAAAGGAAATAAGAAAGAGAAAGGAAAAGGAAGAAGAAAAAGTATGTGAAGGGGAGGGAAGTGGGAGGGTAGACGCGGAGCATATGGTCCGGTCAAACAAATGGGGAGGGAATGAACATGAGGAGGAAATATGGTCAATGGATTTCTCTCCCTCCCTCTCCTTCAGTTTGTAATTCTAGGAAGAGTGAAAAAACCAGAGGAAGTTTTTTTTTCTCTCCTTTTCTTTCTCACTCACTTCCTCCTTCGTCCTTCCTTTCTCTCATTTTTTCCACTGTTACCACTTCCACTTACATGCTAGTTCACCGTCTGCTACAATCATGTAAGTGTATGGAGGGGGAAAAAGAATAGGGAGGGAAAAGAATGCCGTAACTCACAATAAGGTTGAATCCAATCGGAGGATAAATAAATAAATTCCTTTTTTTCTCTCTCTCTGTTTCCCTCCTCCTCCTCTTCCTCCTCTTTTTTCCCTCTTTGAGGAGATGATTAGATATTGTGTTTGGAAAAAAATACATGTATATATGCATGTGGATTCCATACCGTGGAATCAACTCTGGGAGGAGTGGTGAAGGCATATCCCCGGTGAAAGTACACCGGCAATAGGATATAAAGGGGGGACAGGTCTAGCTTGGGAAAGAATTACATAGTTGGTGAAAAACCTAGGAATTGAACAAAACAAATTGAGTATAAAAAAAATTGGGGATGAAATTGGAGTAAAAGAGAGGGGAAAATTGGACAATACCAAAGGGTTGAAGCCTGGGATACTGCCCTATGGCTGAAAATACCCACCGAGACAATTCTATGGACGAAGGGGACACCACCAAATAATAAAGGATTGGGTCCCCACAGAGAGAGAGAGGGAAATAGTAGAGAGAAAAATAGTACAGAAAAAAAAGAGAGAGAAAGTGGACGGAAAGAGTACATGGAATTAGTTTTCAATCCAATAACAACAATAAAATTTGAAAAAATAATAATTCTAATTCCAAATATCAAAATGACATGTATTTGTCCGTATAGAAACAACTGCAAATGTTGACAGAAGAGACAAGTATTCTTTGAGAAAATTCCTAGGGAATGTCAGCATTTGTTGCTCTTATATTTTTAAAACAAAAGGCCAGGATATATCTCTAGTTTGTCATTTCTTCCAATGAAAACAAACATTTTTCTGGGAAATAACAAGGAAAAATAATTTTTATGAAATAATCGCTGGACACAAATAAAACAAATAGATTTCAAATACGCGGAAAAATAAGGGCAAACCCCACGAAAAAATTTCTCCCATATATAGATGGTAAAACTGTCATGAGACAGAGCAAACAACTATTGAATTTAGAAAAAACAAAGCTATTCTTGTAAAAGGAGCAAGATAACGTTATCTTGGAAATATGCGATTACCAACTCGACCCAAAAAGGAGGGAATTCCTACAAAAATACTACAACTGGACAATGGGATGAAGTCAAAGAAAAAAGGTCGTGGGTTCATTTCAGGTAAAAACCTGTACAAGTTCGCCAAAAAGTTGCTTAAGAAAACAAGTTATCAGAATTACAAAGCAGAGAGCCAGTGAGGAAATATAGAAAGTGTAGGGGAAATATTCGGCAAGGGAAGGAGAAAGCAACGGGAATGTTTACAAGATTCCGTCTGAATTATTTCCATCTCAAAACACGTATGTACATACTTAGGCAGTACCACGGTAAAAATCCATGTTAAAAAAATGTAATCGAAATTTTTTCCAATTGGAGGAGTTTTTTGGGGGGAATTTTTTATGGAAAGTTATAAGGAAAGCACGTAAGAGAACAGGAATGCTCCACTTCTTATCGCATATTTGTTGCAGAGAAAGCCGGTGAGAGAAAGCGAGAGAGAAAATGAGGCAATAGGGATGATGACCAAAAGGAGGAGGGAACACCCTGTAGCGAATAAGTTCGATATACCCAATATAGTCAGCTCCATGGGCGGGAGTTTTATGTGTATAAATGTGTGAGAAGAACATTTGTAGTTTTCTCAAACGAATCATCATTGATTTTTAATCAGCAATACATTACACGCATCCATTCCAAAAAGGGTTAAATAGTCCGTCAAAGGAAATATTCCCTCATACATATTTTATAGGGACTCTTTTCCCTCCCAGGCCCATCTTTGGCTTTCCTCTTCATTTCCCCATTTTTCTTGTCTCGTTCTATATCCTCCTGCAAAAATTTGGGCTTGTTTTTTTTATTTATTTTGAACATTTCTTCTCCTCTATTTGATTCCTTGAATTTTTTCAATCTTTGAAACCATAATTGTTTTCTTTTAGTCACGTCTCCTTTACGTTCCCAGACGTCACCAAGCAAGTAGTTAAAGGGGGTAGACGGTCGTTTTGGCAAGGGCAAAATTCCCTGATTAGACTTTGAACTCCTTCCATGGACATTTCTCCAAATGATATGATTTGTTTGTGTTCCTAGAGAAACGGGGAGAAACAATAAAAAATAGTTTTCCCCAGCTCTCATTTATTTTATTAGGCCCTTATACACTTCAATCAATTACCTGAACGACGGTGTGTTCTCGTAAAAAAAATCTTTTATTACTCCCTCCTTGTCTTTCCCCGTCTCAGTCTCTCTCTCTCCCGCTTTCCCGTCTCTGGAATTAAGTATTAGAACAAGTGTACTAATGCATTATTTTTGAATAGGAATGTGGTATTTATGGTTTCTATGCATTCTACGAATAAATAAAAGGGTGCACTTCCTTTGTTTTATGGCCCCACGTCATTCACTTTCCCCTTCCTTCTCACCCGGTGTTCCTTTGTCTCATCTCCCGGTTTGTTTTTTTTTACCTTCCTCGTGCTTTCCCTTTTTCGTTTATTCTCTCCTTTACCATTCTGGGTGTCTGAGCATTTTTTTATTAGTTTTATGTATAGTAAGTACTTGCAGTGATTTTTCATTTTTTGAAGCTATTTTTTTCTGCCTGGAATTTTCAAATGTTCGGATATTTTGTAATTCGGTCTACATTTCATTTTACACTACTTGCTTTTATGCGATGTTTTCCTGCTTATTTTTTCTTCATTTATAGCTCTTCCTTGCTCTACTTTTTTCTCCTTCTCTAACGTTTCTCTGTTTTCTCATTATTTGTCATTATAGCTTCCCTTTCTATACTTTCTGACTATATTTCTATGTCCACTGCTTTTCTCTTTTTTCTCATTATTTGTCTTTATTACGTCTTTTTCTATACTTTCTGGCTATATTTCTCTGTCCTCTACTTTTCTCTATTTTTCTTTATTTCTCCAATATTTTTCTATATTTTTCTTGACATTTCTCCCTTTTTTCCAATATGTTTCTACTTCTCTTCCTCTCTCCTTTTCTGATCAATTACTCTCCGGTGCTGTATATTTTTCTTTATAATTTCTCCTTTTTTGCCTATTTTTCTCCGTAATTTTTGTTGTCATTTCTTCTTTTTTATCTTTTTCTCTATACTTTTCTTTATAATTTCTCCCTTTTTGTCTCGTTTTCTCTTCACGTTTTCTCCCAATCCTTTCACCTCCTCGTCCGTCCTCTTTCCAAATCTAATCGTTTTCTCTTTCTTTTCACAAAGCGTGTCCCCTTCTATTTGGCTTTCCCTCTCTTTTCGAATTCTTTTTCTCTCTTTTTGCTGTCTCGTCCTTCTCTTGTCTTCTCTCCTTTCTCTCGCCTTCCTGGGTTTGGTCCTTTCGATGCTCCTCTTTTATTCTCTCACTCTCTTTAACCTATTTCTTCCTCTTTCTCGCTCTCATTCCACCCCGTATTCTTCCTCCTTCATCCCGCCCTCCCCACCGCGATTCCAGGCCGCATGTTCCACCCCGGTAAAACTTTCATTATTGTGGGTGAATCGATTAAAAATTAAGGAAGAAGGTGTGTGCCTCCCTGAAAAAATTCCCTCCTCTCCCCCTCGGAAAATGTCCGGGAAGTTTATGTTCCCTTCACACACCACCAAAAAATACGTTCAATTTGTTTTGAATGAATATTCTCCCCAGTAGAAAAAAAATCCAAGCTTTAACTCCCTATACTCACAATGAATATTTAATGATATACTAACATATATACATATATGTACATTCTCACATCAAATTGATGGTAAAAGTGAGGCTGGCGTCATTCCCTCTACCACCCCGAGATATATACCTGGGGAAGTAATACCTCATTACCTCCGTACCTCATTAATCAGGGTCATTACAATCCTCCCCGCACATACACATGTGTGCTTAACTACGCAAATATTTATTGTTACTTTTGTTTAATGACAGTCTGTCATAGGAGCAATATCTAATCACTGGCAAATAACTATTGATTAGGTAAGTAGACCCAAATGTGTGGCATGTTGCTCTAACACTTTCTCCCAAACCAAAAAAAAAACAGACTTCTACCGTGAGAATCCCGATCAAAGTATGCCGCTTCAGTTCCCATTTTTCACATTTTACCATCGTAGGAGAAAGTGCGAACATCCCTGTATATATACATCCCTGTAATACGGATAATAACCACAAAAAAAGATTGATTTGTCCCTATACATATCTATATGTGTGTGATGATACAGAAGTGTGATGTGGAGTCACAAATAACTTTCCTCTGATGAGAAAGTGAGAAGAGTCTTATGCATGACGATGGCTCCATAATATATGATTTCCCTTGCAATGTTGATTACTATGACTAGGTATGATTATTATAATATGACTAGTGACGATGGTGTTGGTGATGGGCGCGCGTGGAAACCTTCTATATACATTTTTTCTATAATATGAACCAGAATCATGAATGCTAAGCAGGAGGGAGCTTTCACTACTATTTTCGTCATATATACTCCTTGTACCACCATTATAGGACTTATGCCAGTACTTTCCCCTCTTTCCTTTCTAATCGGACCACCATAGCCCCTGTCTTTTTCCCCGAGTGATACGGGGGACGTGGGGAGAAAGCTAAAGGTGTGAAGGGGATAAAGAGGAGCACGGAAGGATTTAGTAGACAGGCCAAGGCATGTAGAGGGACGAAATGGAGAGCAAAAAAAAAAGAGGGAAACGAGTGGGCAAAATTATTTTCTTCCATCCCTTAAATATTCTTCTTTTCCCCACTTCCTCCCGACATTCCCAAGTCCATAATGCCCATCAATATTACGAGAGAAAAATAATAAAAAAAATAACCCTAAATTCCTCTATACTTTGGAATAATTAAAACATTTTATTTCCCGCCTTTGAATTTGAAATAAAAATAACGGGCATAACCATCAGTAAACGGAAGAATGAGAGTAGGAAAGGTCAAATTTGAGAGGTCGGATTTTCCTGGAGAAAGTTTGCAGAGAAGCCCAGATGGAACATTTGTTTCAACAGGCCTTGAAGTGAGGGAGGAATTATGGGGAAAATGAAGGAGAAAACTATGAGAAAAATAGAGAGTTATTCGATGACGTGAGGCTATTCGTCCGTCCACTGGCCCTATTATTATTCCCACGATTCGCCCTCCTCCTCCTCTTTCTTCCCCTCCTCCTCTTCTTTCAGTTCCCTTCTCCTCAGCCCTGGCCGATGTAGGGTGATGATCAATAGAATGGACGGGAATAGGTGTGAGAAAAAAAATATACACATACAAAGATATTTTTTCACCTATTTCCTTCTTCCATGTACTTATTGTATGTGGGGAAAAATATATAAGGAGGTATATAGTGAAAAGGGAAAGTAGATGATTTTTATACTGGTGATTCCCCCACTGCTTCCTCCTCCCCCCCCTCAGAAACATGTACACAGAAATACACTCCCAGAGGCAGTCTGGACTTGGTGAGGGGTGAGGGGAGTGTGAGGTATAATTTCAAGTGTCAGGATGAAAGAATAGGGATGAGGCAGGTCACTTGATATTCAAGAGGAGAAAGTATGTCCATTTATCAATCACTATCGTCTCCTATCGATTACCGATTAGCTCTCTCCACTCTCCCTCATGATTCCTGCTCCCTGTCAAGAGCTACTGTTCCCCTTTTTTTACACTACTCCCTTTCCCCTCTTTCCCTCCTCCTACTTTTAACTACAGTCTTATACAGATAGAAAAAAGGAGGGGAGAATAGAAGGAAAAGCAAGATCTAAAGGAGACAAGGATGGAAAACGACGGAGAGAGCTGGAAGGAATAAGGAGATGAAAAACATGGGATATCTTCAGGAAACCAAAGTCAACTGTAAAAAAGGGAGGAAATGAAAATTATTAAACGAAGTAGAGGAAAGATACGGAACGCAAAAGAAAGGAGACAAAAAATAGGTGAGAATAGATGAACACAATGCAACAATGAGGAAACAACCAGAATAGAAAAGGGAAAGAACATGGTCAGAAAAAGGGAAGAAAGTGGAGAGAAAATTGAAAGTTACCAGAAAAAAGGGAAGAAACTGAAGAGAAAAGATTAGTGGCAAAAGGTACAAGCAGAGAAAATTTGAGTAAGAAAGCGACAGCGGGGAGAATGCAAAGTGAAAGAAAGAGACGCAGGAGAGAATTCAGGGAGACAGAAAGATAAAAGGACCTGTAAAAAAATCTTAAGATAGAAAGAGATAACTGAGAGATTGCACAGAGAAAGAAAGAGACAAAGGGGAGAATTGAGAGAGAAAGAAAGAGACAAAGGGGAGAATTGAGAGAGAAAGAACGAGACAAAGGGGAGAATTGAGAGAGAAAGAAAGAGACAAAGGGGAGAATTGAGAGAGAAAGAAAGAGACAAAGGGGAGAATTGAGAGAGAAAGAAAGAGACAAAGGGGAGAATTGAGAGAGAAAGAAAAAGACAAAGGGGAGAATTGAGAGAAAGAAAGAGACAAAAAGGAGAATTGAGAGAGAAAGAAAGAGTTTACATATAAGAAAGACAGACAGAAATTCTAAGAAAGAAAAAGAGAAAATCTAAGAAAAAAAGAGAAAAAATCTAACAAAGAAAGAGAAACTCCAACAAAGAAAGAGGGAAAATCTAACAAAGAAAGAGAGAAAATCTAAGCAAGAAAGAGAGAAAGAAAGAGAGAAATTCTAGAACGAAAATCGGGAGAGAAAATCTAGAGTGAAAATCTAGAGAGAAAGGGAAAGGGAAAAAATCCAGAGAATGATACAAGGAAGAAAGTCCAGAACAGGAGACAATGAAAAAAAGAAAAAAAATAGAAAAGAGCAAAATCACTAGAGAACGAATTGCAAATGGGAAAGGAAAGTCAGTAGAACAATAGAATTAAAAAAGGGAAAAGCAATCATGACAAAAAAAGAGAAAAGTTGAAGAAAGATTCAGTGATACGAATTCGAGATAAGGAAAGAGAGAGAGAGAAAGGGAATGAAAGAGGACAAAAAAACAGAAGAATACTTTCTTATCACTTTGTCCTTATCTGTAGTAGGAAAAGTGTGAGTGAAAGACGCTAATACCCATCCTGCTCCCAGATCCTTTTACGCCTCAGATCTGCACAAAAAAAACTTATTCCTTGAGAAGAACCCGGAAAAAAGAGTATAATTCTCCAGCGTTCCTCCCAATGGGAATGACTTGACGCGGGGGCCTAGGAAATACGCTGGTGAAACTGCAGCAGTTTAAGTATAAAAAAAGAGGAAAGAAATGTCTAAGGAAAGGCATGATGGAAGTGTAAAAAGAAAAGCAGAAAAAAATGAATGTCCGGGTAGGAATAAAAAGGGAAGGAAGAAAGTGGTGGGTGGAGAGGGAAAATATGGAATGATATAAGAAAATATTCTTCCTTCCCCCTTTTTTTGGAACACACATTTCCTGGGCTTGTTCCCTTGTATTATTACCATTACTAGGCCGACTACAAGTGCCACCATCTCCTTGTCAACAACCATCTCAAGTGACAGACAATAGTGGACGGCGAGGGTGGAGGGGGAAGGTGACAAGAAGCATCCCCGCCACTTTCCCTTTGTCTGTCCCATCCACTCCCCACTATCTTCTTCGGGGGTGCAGGGAGCGACAGAGAAAGGAAGACGTAATGGAGTGTCGAGGAGTAAATAGTTTGGAGAATTGACAACATTTTCTATGGAAATTGAGACTCGGGGGTTTTTTTCGGTGGGACACGTCTTTTTGGACTTTATCCATAGTTCCGCTTTTCTGTCCCCATATATTTCATTTTAAGACTGCCTCTGATTTACATTATACCGAGCTAATTTTTTTTCATTGGCCTTTTCGTTTAGTAGAGTATTTTTGGATTTTGAGTTTAAATGGGAGATTAGACGTTTCTTCTAATAAATATTCTTAGATTTTTAAACTTTCCCTCGTTTAGATATTTATTATATCTATCCTAATTTC
>JAQGBT010002711.1:0-22758 GCA_034698585.1 Disparrhopalites patrizii | reverse complement strand
TAAGTAATTGTATGAAGTGTGAGTCATCTTTTCACACGTAGTTTTAACTTTTTATTGTATCACATTTCGATCAAATGTGCAAGTGTAATATGTACAGACATAGTATTATTACTTTTTGGGTGGAAGACAGGGAGAAGCTGGGGGCGTTTTACTGTAGACGAAATTTCAACATTTGTTCAAACTTTTTCCTGTGCGCAAATTTTGTTGGGTTTTTCTCGTATTTGAATTATCGATGCTAATGTATTTTCTCTTGCAAAAGGCGTTTTTATAAACGGGCATGTTTGTCTGCCTTTTACTGGCAGTAATTAAATTGAGGAGAGTACTGCACATTCATTGACCGTGAGACTTAGACAATAAACAGTAATGGAATGGACATTTATTCATAATTTTTTATATAGGATGGCTTGTGGCAAGAAACCGGCGGGACCAATTATGTGTAATTCCCTCCAGTTACATTTTCCGAACATGTTTGAATCAATCCGTGACGGAAGTGACAACCGTCGTCCGGGAATGGGGAGAATTGTGGAAGAGATTGTACAAGAATGGCTCAGACTACCAAAAAGGGGTCATTGGGGACAGCATTCGGGAATTGATTGAAGGGAGAAGACTGCTTTTGAACGGGAACCTCACTAAAGAACAAAGTGAAGAATGTCGCTTGAAGCTGGCGAATAAGATTGACTGGGGCAATAGGAAATTAGGATTGGATTTAGTTCCACGCGATGGCTACAAAGTCGTTGAAGATGGAGAAAATATTGGTGTGGTCAAATTATACCGATACGTAAGTATAAGATGACTTGGTGAATCAAGTCTACTATAACTTAACCAAATACTAATGTACCTGTCTTAAAAAACTAACATAGTATAAATATAAACTATGTACAAAAAATGCATGTGTTGGTTGTTGTAGCATATTAAATCAGTGGAAACAGCCGAGGCTGCGCGCACAACGCTCCGGAAAAAGAAATCCACAGTTCAGGAAACTTCTGGTGGACACCACTTATTTATGACTGTTCGTGACTTCAATTACAATGTTGGAGAGGACTGTGAAATTTTCTTTGCCGTTTATGATTCATCTAGAACTACGTTCATATCGTACGTGCTTTTTATGCGATTATAACAAAATAACAATTATATTTGTAGTTGTGATTAAAACTGTTACTTTTATTACAGGGAACGCCATGTCACAACACTTCCTTCATCCAACTCAGTATTCATAGATAAAATCCAAACAATTGCCACTCTTTTTACAGATCTGTGCACCCACGATTTCTCTTCAGACCTGTATATAGTCACACATATTTTTCGGGTGGGTCGTATGTTTTACAACGATAGCACAGCAAAGAAGTCAGGCCAGTTGAATTACCGAAGACCTTTTGCATGTGGCGTTTTAAATTTAAACAGTTCCATTGTAAATCATCAAAACAATAACAGTCAAGAAAATGAACATAATTTCAAGTTACATAGCTGCGACGAAAAAGATTTTTGGCAGATTCATGAGCTCATTATAAAGGGCAGCTCGAAAGTGACAGTGTTAAACTGCAGTATTACTCTGACTTTGAGATTATTTACGGGAGACGTGAATAAAATCCGCGATGAAAATTTGCTTCTGTTTAAGAATATTGCAACCACGGATAAAATAGGCTTCCCTGACGTTATAATGCCTGGTGTTGTAAGGTAAAGTGTAAAATTCTTAATCTACTTGATTCTGATTCGTGTTTTTTTGAGTGTTCATGGGAAGCCATTCTTTACTTATTATTTTAATTTTTAACAGAAATGATCTGTATATTACTGTTCTGCACGGAGAATTCGAAAAGAGCGGTAAAACTATGGGAGGAAAGAATATATCTGTGACAATACTAGTGCTGGATTCGAATGGAAATCATATTGAAAACGGAGTGTTAAGTGCAGTTAATCAGACTGGTTATGAGAGCTTTGTTTTATACCATAATAACAACCCGAAATGGAATGAAATCATCAAAATAAAAGTCCCCATTGAGAAATTTTCGGATGCTCATATTCGAATTGAATTTCGTCATTGTTCAAGTAAGTTTGTGCATCTGTTTATGCAAAGCTAGCCAAGCCAGTTTCGTAAAAATTGTAAAAATGTGCGCGAGCATGTGTAGGTACATAGTACACATAGATTAGTTTTGCAACGGTTGTGTCATTGTACATGTGGACATTAATATTATAATGTATTTTTTTACCAGAAAAAAACGAGAAGAAACTTTTTGGCTTTTCCTACATCAAGCTGATGGACAACGAAGGTACGATTATTAAAGATACTGTTCACACACTTCCAGTTTACAAGTGTGACGATAACGCGAAGTTGCTTCCGAATAGCTACTTTTCTCCGGGTTCGTTTCAGAAGAGCGCCAAAGAATCTATAAGCATCAATACTCATCTAGTCTCTACCAAACTTACTCAAAATAGTACGTTTTCATTCCATACGTGCTGTTAAAAGCACATAAATGTTTTTCAAAACTGAAAGCTCAGTGCTTATCTCATTATATGCAAAATATTTTATTTACAGTGGACTTAGTCTCTCTCCTGAAATGGAAGTCACAGCCTGAAAAAGTGAAACAAACTCTCATAGACATTGCCAAGCTCGCAGGGGAGGAAATTGTTAAATTTTTGCAAGATGTTCTTGACGTTCTTTTTGCGATGTTCGTGAGTGAAGACGGAAACAGTACTGAATATTCGGGGGAAGCGTTCATAGTGCTTTTGAATATTTTTACCCTACTTGAAGATTCAAAGTTTGAGCATTTTAAACCCGTCATTGACGCATATATACACGACCATTTTGCTGCTGCTTTGGTTTACAAGTAAGTCTTCCTTTTCAACACATCTTTTAGTGATTTCTCGTGTAGTCAGTAAATATTAAATACATATATGACATGGTCGAACTTTTTGTCTGCAGGGGATTGCTCTCCAGCGTGACGCACTACGCAGTCACAGTTCAAATTTTGGAACGAGACAGAATTAAGGAGCGAGAGAGAATTCAAAAATGCTTTAAAACTTCCGACTACATTTTCAAATTTGCTGTTCAGTCGCAAATTTTATTCGCAAGGGCTACTGGTGGCAACATGGAAGACTCATTTCGGCGTGATGTTAGCGTCATGTTTGATTCTTTCAATCAATTACTTGCCATTGAATCCAATGCTGAAGAAATCGTTTCAACTCAGAGCGCTCTCTTGCTCAATCTCAAAAAAATATATGGGAATCTCACAAAAGTTTATCCTTTAAATAATCTGAGCCATTTCATTTTGGCTGTGTTTGAGAGCATTCTTTTACACCAATCAGCCCACCCTCTTTCGCCATCTAAACTTCGAGCACTGTGTCAACTGGTGGATAGTGAAATTTTTAAAAACAAAAGTAAGTCAAAATTTATCTTGAACGTAAATGTTTGTTTGATAGTTTTCTATGGAGCTGGAGCCATTGTTACTTGGTCACTTTATAACTACATGTTATTTTGTCGTGTAAAATAGATTGCCGCAATATACTTTTACTGGAGATTTGCAAGCACATTCGCCATCATTTGTCAATTCGAGATGAACTAAAACTAACGTCAGATTTGCTTTTGTCGATGCTAGACTTTCTCTACGAAGATTCCAGGCAGAAAAATCAGGACGATATTGAAATTATTGCCACGAATGTTCTTGAGCCTTTAATAAGTGCGGTTTTAATACTGGAAAGAACGTCATCAATTATTACGCCTCTCGTTGTGACACTCGTGGCGTTATATCAACAAATGTCGGAATGTGTTTACAACCGCATTTTTGATGAGTTCAAAGATTTGACCCAAATCCGTGGTTTCATTCTTCGTTCTTTGTATGTATTTCGTGACTTGATTAAGGCCAACGTTTTCAATGACGACTGGTTTAAGATGAAATTGCTTGTGAATTCAAACATCCTCAAAGCTATTAATAATTACAGTAGCATTGTAACAAGCTATTTCCTGAAACCAAATTATGACTCAGCTTTGTGCTTGGAATATTTTCACATTTGTTTCAACTTCGTCCTTCAGTCATGCTTACAACTGGAAGAGTTTCGAGATGACAAAATCAAGTGGGTTTTACGTGAATACAAGGATATGAGAGTTCGAATGTGCAAGGAGATTTTGAATATGTGGGGTCACGTCGAAGAACGAATTCATTTCGTCCCTTCACTCGTGGGGCAAATTCTTCTAGTTAGCTTGTCTCCCATGAAAGAACTAGGGAACTTAGTGCTTCCCTTAATAATAGACTTACTTGATGCACAGTTTCGCTATTATGGAGATTTTCACGTGGTGAGTTTCAGTATTTAACTGACACGCAGTAGTTATAACAGTGCTTTGAATTAAAAATTGAATCTTTTCGTAATTATTTCTAGGTGGAAGGCGAGCTAATTGACAAACTGGATACGTACGTAATGGATTATCAAGGAAGTGAAAGTTACATTCACAACTTCTACTGTGTGTAAGTGCTTTCTTTTGCGTGTTTCTTTTTGTTCATAACTGATATTTATTTTGGATTAGTAAAACAATCATCTTCATGAAGAACGTATCTTTGTTTTACACGTAGATTGATGGCTAAGCTTGATAAACTACGCCCATCTTGGTACAAGGCTGGGCACCAGCTTATAGCGTCAATAAAATCACTCTTGGAGATACTGATGGATTATCGGACTATTCCAAACGATGTTGAAAACAGAGAAAAGAAAATGAGCTGCATAAACAATTTACTTACATTTTATAAAAATGTAAACCTGCAGCAAATGTACATCAAGTATATATACAAACTGCATGAATTACATGTCTGCACTGAAAACTACATTGAGGCTGGCTTTACGCTGTTACTCCACGCGAAAATGCTTGATTTCAAGGTCGACTATGAAACCAAAGAAAATATTTATTTACAAGCAATTAAGTTCTTTGATCAAGGAAAGGTGAGCAAAACTGTTACATAGTTTAACTAGTTATGTATGTATGTCGACTTGAATTCGTTTGGTCGCCGTTAAAACTTATTTTACTTTTTCAGCTATGGGAGTGTGGCATTCCTTTATGTAAGGAACTGGCAAGTATGTACGAAGAAAAATTCGACTACACGAAGTTAAGTAACATTCTCGTGACACACTCGACATACCTCAATAATATCTTAACGCAACATAGGCCCGAACCAGAATATTTTCGTGTGTCATTTATTGGCCTCGGGTTTCCGTTGTTCGTCAGAAACAAGGAATTTATCTATCGTGGCTATGATTACGAAAGAATAACAAGTTTTATGCAAAGAATAGTGTCGGAGTGGCCAGAAGCTGAAGTTCTGAAAAATTTCAGCACGGACAACAATTTAATGAACTCAGAAGGGCAAAGTGAGAGCTCTGTATTTTTTATTTATTTATTAACATTTCGTTAAGTAGCATAAATATATGTGTAGTCAGTATATACTGTATGCGGGAAAGACCAACGATGTGAAACATTGTCCTTTCAGATTTGCAAATACGGAGCGTCAGGCCGTTGCCAAACTACCCGCCGTCGTACGATTCAGCCCCTGGGAGAATTAAATCGTATTTTAATTGGAATAATATCTCCAAATTCCAGTACGATCACTCTTTAAGTAAAAATATGGATGATGTGAGCTCGATTCACATTGAACGAACAATCTTGGAAACTACAAGTGCATTTCCCGGAATACTGCGCTCATTTCTAGTCAAATCGAAAGTAACTACTGTTTTAACTCCAATCAAATTTGCGGTGGAAAAAATCATTGAAGTCAATAAGAATTTGGAAGACTTGCTTGGCACTTTTAGTGATGCGAATAGCGGCGCGATTAATGTAAATCCGTTAAGTATGCGATTGCAGGTAACTTTTTTCGTTTCTTTCTAGTTACATAATGTATCTAAAATCTAATAAACTGGATGTAAATAACTGGTGTAGGTATAGTTAAAAATGAATGTAATGACGAAAGTATTATAATTGCAGGGTATCTTGGATGCAAACGTCCAGGGCGGTCTGCCGAAATATCAAGAAGCATTTTTTACGCCAGAATTTTTAACGAACAATCCGGATTGTGTTGAAGACGTAAATAATCTAAACAGACAAATTCTTAATCAGATTGAAATTGTGGATAGAGCTTTGACCCTCCACGGAAATATAATACCCCCGGGTGTTCAGCCTTTGCATAACCGGTTGGTGGAATGTTTCAATACAATGAAATCCACCTTTGATGGGATACAGGTACCCCCGTTATTAAAACGGTCAGACAGCCTCAGAGTTTGTTCGTCAATAGTGAAGTAAGTTAAATTTTCCTATCCTTTTTGTGGATTACAAAATACCCCCCAGTATTGAGTAGTGTATAGGTTGCTTCTGAATCTACATGATTTATTTATGCTTTCAATTCTGTAGTACACCCTTGCCACCGGTTCCAACAAACAACACTACCAACATCAATATAAATAATCACAATAATCACCATCAAAATCAAAATAATCGATTCTCCGTATCTTCGGGATATGGTTACATTAATCCTGCTCAATCGGAAGATGAGGATTTTTACAGTTTACCTTCGGATCAGCCACCACCAATCCCAAACCGCAAGAAAAAATTGGCGTCACTCATTGAACAGGAAATTATAGAACAACCTCACTTGGACAAACTTCCACCTTCAACGCCACCACCACCTGTCCCAACTCTGGAAAAATCTGGACATGATTCATTGGATTCACCCAGCGAATATATAATAATGCCCCCCGGAAGGTTGCGGGAACTAAGTGGTAGTTTTACCACACCCCCTCGCCCACCGAAGGGTGATAATGAGGGACGTAATGGAACTAAAACACCTCCACCAGTACCACCCAAGCCAAACAGTAACCGTGACTCAACTGGAACTTCGACTTCCGGTACTGGGGACAGAAGAAGCTGTAACAGTAATTCTTCTGGTGGGGGTGGTACTAGTAGCTACAAAGAGTATTACACTCTTCCAGTGAAAAAGTAAGCGACTGCTCATTATGATTGTATTGTAGCAGATAATTGTCCTATTGCGATTTCATTTAGTTATTATTAGTAACAATGACATGTTGAATGCGAGGTGAGGAAACCGATTATCTTGACTAAAACTGACGTGGTTTTCTAGAAACCACAGGTAGAAGAAAATAACTTTTGGATTTGGATAGTTCGATAACTGTACAAATAACGTAATTGTTAATATTAGTTGTCAGCGCTCATGTTTTTTGCATGTTGCGTACGGTTTTGCCAAATAGGTTTAAATACAGTTCATTTAACGTATTATTACGCTCAAAGATTTTGTACAATAAACGTCTCAAGGACAAGGAATTTAGTGATAGGTGAATAAAAATCTTGTGTAAACGTCGTTCGGAACTTTAGCAACTTAGTGTAGTAGCAACAATAATGTAAAAACAACTCTTAGGTTTTAAGCGCGCGATATTACATATATTTTCGCCTCACGTTATCTTTTTACCTCGGTGTGTTCAAAAAATTACGGATTTTTTTGTACAAAACATAGTATAAAGTAAAGCTTTATTTTAGTGTCTTTTTATATAAATGTGTCTGAAAATTACGCACAGTTTTTGTGATTTTATAATAGCATGTAGGACGCTAAGATGCGGGCGGTTATTCGTTAGTGTTATTGATAATATAAATATTGTATTTCCTAATTTTAGTGAAACCCGAATCCAAAAAAAAATTTTTTACATCTGAAGTATATGCTCAGGTTTCGCGGATCAAAACGACTTATTCATAGTTTATACTTCGGGAACAAGAATTGTTTTTCTGAAATTAATAATGGTAATTACGCCGATGAAATTTCGTGAACTTTGATGTGACTTAAAAAGGCTGAGATTTTGTATTACAATACTTACTCCAAAAATTACTAAAAGAAACTGAAAGCAAAAGACTAGTCTCAGGTTAAACAGTAGCATGGATAGTTTCGCCGGATGCCAAACAAATTTTTGAAAGATTATTTCTGTGTAGTTCTATTGGGCGGAAATTATTTTCGACAATTTACTCTCACGTCTATCCGGTTCAAAAGTACCTTATTTTGTTCATATTCCTTGTTTTAGCCTATCTCTTAACTCTACTTGTAATAATTATTCTAAGCAGTAGTGAAAATTATAATATGTATTTCCTTCCTCTACTGAACAATCTCTCTGAAAACTTGTCCTCTCTTTGCATTACGCGGAAAGGCGTATGTTTGAACAATAACTGCTGTAAAATAGCGACTGAGCTTTACTTTGGAATTTATGCTTGCAAATTGCAACTGTGTAAAGGAATTATGGATCTGACTAATTTAGTCCAATAATGCTAAAATACTTATTTTAAATAAAATGGCGAAGATTGTGTCTCGTGTATCACTGGATTCTAGTAATACAGTTTTACCTACTTGAAATAAGCGTTATTACTTTTTATTTATTTATTCATACAATATCGAACATCTTTTCGTGGAAAACGTGCGAGTATTTTGCATTTCAAGGTAGTTAAGGTTGGCGTCATCACTCATTAAGTCTTTAAGTTTTGTATATGTACACCTTGTAACACAATCAAGGTAGTTGAAAAAGCCATTTCTATTTTTACAACTGGCGGAATTAGGACCCTGGTCGTAGTTCTACTCTTCAACTGTCCCATTGAAAATAACTACAAATTTGATTTAGTCTAAAATCCTCTGTATTTGGGCAAACTTTAACCTTCATATTTAAAAACGATACTAAAAATTTCGCCCCCGAGTCTCTTCCCTAACCAGTCATTCTTAATGACCGCCATCTTGATGGCTTCACAGTCAAACTTGGCGTTTAAATTGGTATGAATGGCTCTACCCATCCCTTCGATTATCACTAAATCTACTTGTTTTCTTTGTACTAATTGAATCAGCTGCTGATTGACACGAGATAAATCTAAACAAGGGGAAGATTGTCCGTTTGAAATTAAATGTAGTTTCTGATTTTGAAGACCATCCCTAATGATGTCACAGATTTCGCTGACTTTCTCTAATACTGGCAACATTTCCGCGAAGGTCATGTCATTCAGTGCAGGACTAGTATTGGCTGCTATTATCACCTGCAAAAAAAAGTCAGACAGATTCTAAATCAAGTAAAAAAAACAAAATCTTTTCCGAAATGGTTGAGTAAAGAATTTCTTTGATTAACTACTTAATAATGAAAATTTTAAAGGCATGGGTTAATGCAGACAGACAACGCACTTCCGTTCCTCTTTGTAGAAACCATCTCACGAGGGGTAAAGCTCCGAGTATAAAATCATAGCCCGAATTATCCACGAAGATAGCTACACATTTGTGCGGGGTTCCATTCTGCGTCCTTTTTAGCCAGGCATCCATCCCGTCTATCAACCACGGTCTGGGCTTCAACTTATTTCTAGCTTCTGTAAATCCAAAATTGTCTGGACCTTCTAAAATTGTTGCTATTTCTTTTGCGCCCCAATCAAAAAAGTTACCCGCGAGAAGGCCTGTGTACCATATGAAAAGGCAATAAAGATGGATTTTAAACAACAAACTCAACAAATTGAATATGAAACAAAATTAAAAGCGAGAATTATTATGGCAAGATTACCTTGCATTAGTTCTACCGTGGGATCTTCTAGTGAATCTATATACTTGATCCTAACTTCGAATTCTAAAATGGCAGTATCATTTTCAAGTTGTTTCTGAGCAACGTATGGATCAGGGAAGTCATACTCCCTCAGCGTTTGCTCGATCGTGTCTAGAAGTGATCGAACACTTAACGTCCCATAGGCAAAGGGGTAGGACTTCAACAATTGAAGACGCGCTAGAAGCTTCTGGCGACACCTCAAAGCACGATCCAAAGCGCTGGGGGAATTCGGTTGTGATTCCAGCGCACGCATTGGCACTTTATCAATCCAAGCTATACATTTTCATACATAAAATAAATATGAGATCAACTAACATAAAATGATGACTAGACAAATTGTAGAAGCTCGATATGTGCAGTTAAAGTATTATTGTATTATTATATGTATGTATAGTATAATTATAATGAAAATAAAAATGTGAAAAAAATGAGGTTGAAGACGAAATTGAAGTGAGTAGAATAAAATGTCACACAAAGGAAAGTGAAAAATTACACTGGAAACACTGGAGCCAGTATTCTCTGGCTACGGCGTCGGTAGAAAGGTTCAAGGTATCAGGAAAATAATCACAGGAAGATTTTAATAAAGGAAAGAATCCAATAGGCTCCAATTTATCAATCTCCAGTCGCTCAATTTCCGTCATAGCGTCCGAATTCCGAGGTCCACCTTTGAAAGTATTCGAAAACTCACCATTTAAAACTTTGCATGCACAATCTATGGAAAGTAATCAAAGGTAAAAACAACCAACATTAAACCTACAGCAAAACAAGGAGAACGAAAAAAAAGAAAATGTAAACGAAGCACAAGAAGAATTATTGGGCACTATTATTATTGGGTACTATCACTAAAGGCATCTAATAATGACTCACTTCCGCAAATATGTCCACTAGATCCTATAAAATTCTCTGCCCAAGACCCATTCAACTCATCTTCCGTGCCAATGAGGAAAGCACCGATGGCCCCGACATATCCCTCATGTCTCAAGAAAAGGCCCTCCACCTCGCCCTTACCCCAGAAATTGATGCTAAAGGTGATGGCACTCATACTAACGGGATGATTGCGGAGGAAGTACCCTCCAAAGTAAATCTTCTTCAGTCCATATCGGAGGGCGTACAAGGACGAGATTTGACCAATGTCATTGGCAATGGTGAATAGGAGAGACCTCACCAAGTCCGCCTTGTCAAATGGCTTGTCCAGCATGCATTTGCCAAAGCTGGAGGCAATCGTGTCACCATCCAACCCCAATTTGAGCAAACTTCCAGCATAAATATCCTTGACTAACATGTCCACATTTCGGTGATCGCCAATCTCGGCCAAGTCCAGTAATTCATCGAAGTTCGTCTTTCCTGTCAGTAGTGACCCCAAACCCCAAAAGGTACCCCCACCCGTGGCTGTCCCGCCCACCCTCTCGTATTGGTCTTCGGACTCTACTTTCAAAATACTCACGCCGGATCCGATATTGACTAGGAGGTAGGGGAAAATGTTGGGGGTTGGGGACTGAAATTTGTACTCTTTGTTCTTCCTCGTCTTGTCATACTTGAAGGCCTCACCAGACACGTTCTTTAGGAGGAAGTTGGAACCTTTGATCAAGCAGGTCATCTCATCTTCCTTGTCAACATCCACGTTCAACTTCTCCTTGATCAACTTCGTATACTTGTGAGCACCGCCTCCTACAACATTTCAACAATAGTTGCAATTTAACAAACGGTTGAACAATTCAACAATCAACTAACAAATCAGATTAAGCTATAGCTGACTATCTATATATATATAGACTATACTATATAGCTATATAGTCAACGACATCCAATAATATCAACACAGTCTGTCACAGTTCGAAGTTCAGCTTCATCAGCAAACCACTACCGAATCAGTTGAAGAAGTCAATAACATCCGTTAGTATCAGTCACAATTCTAATCCTTAAAGGACATCTTTTTATTTTTATAAACATCGATGACATCACCAAGCTCTTTGCAACCCCGATACATTTCCAAACTTCGTACTCAGACGTCATAAATGAACATAATGTGATAAAGTGACCTTTGCCCCTACTCAAGAACTCACCCGTAGCTTTGATGACTTGATTTCTGTTGGAGGTGAGGTGATTCCTGATGAAATCCAAGCACTCCTCGATGACCCTAGTTTCGAATTTAATAAAATGCAACCGGGGATTCTCCCAAATCTCATACTCAAACCCTTGGGCTTGATCACCATCAGGAATTGGAGGAGATGAGCCGTTGTTAGGATCAGAAGTGGTGTCCACCACCTGACTTGGTTCCTCATCATTGCTGTCCTTAGTGTGATTGCTGTCCTGACTATTCTTCCTCCTGATCGTCACCCGTCGATGTGACACGGTGGAGAAGTAGGCGATTTTGGTCAAAGACCCCCCGATATCCACAGCAAATCTCTTGGCATTTGACAGGTTACGAAACACTTCGGAGTAGTCTTGTAAAGGTAAGCTCGAAATCCCCTCGGAACTTTTCCCAACTGGTTCTTCCATTATCTTTTGATTTCCTTCAAATTGATCCGTAATTAAGTCTTCAAAACATACGTCAGGGACAAGGGAAGAGGATTTCTTTTACCGACTTTCTTGTGGTAAAATACATTCAATCACTTCCAGATAAGATTACTTTCGTTAAAAATAGTTCACGTTACGTTATATTATTAAAAAAAAAAGCGTTCTAAATAAAATGAAAATGTACAATATGTACACACTTCGTGATTTCACTGCCGCCTTCTCGTTCGCACGTGAGAATGTTGAGTGAAAATGGTGAAAACACATGAGAGGATTTTTGAATGTCCCAAAGCCTTTCTCCCTTTCACCAAGGAGGCCTCGAGACCAATATGTACGCCCCACGCATTCCCTCCTATACTTTACAAGTGTTTTCCCTCTGCGGGAAAAAAATAGTTCAGGGTCATTCAATGAACGATTTGAGGAAAAGTCAAGTGAAAGAGATAGAGATTACAAGAAAACAAATAATAGCTCAACGTCAGCTGATCACGGGTCAAAAGTTTCTTGGTATGAGTTTCTATTATTAATCCACAATAAATATCCCTCCCACATTTTCAGAGTGCTTACGTGACAGATAACAGAGCGAAGACAAATTGAGGGGGGGAAAAGGTCATTCTTAACATGCATTTAGATGTAAGTAAATAAAAGAAAATTCTCACTGTCATTTTTTTTTCATTCTGATTGAATAAATAATTTATTCGTCTAAAATCATGTAACAGAAATAATAATGGTAATATCAGTGTTCTTTTCACACACTCGGCTTCTTCACGACGATAAGAGAAAGCAAAACTGTTGACAGTAAAGTTTCAATCTTGGCACCAAGATACACTTCACGTATGTAAATAGGCGTGTACAAGACATGTTTGTATACAATAATGTTTTACGTTTACACAATAAATGGTACAAATTGTTCACTACAGTAATTGTGACGTCTTAAGACGTAGGTGAGTTTGTTTCATTACAGAACCAGTATAAGGGAATAAGTAAATAAATACACACACTTTTATACAACAATAATAAGGATGATGACTGATGAAACAATCGTGAGAATCATGCTTTTTTTTTCACTTTGTGCAAGAATAAATTACGAAAACGCTTTTTTTTTTACAAATACACGACAAAGCAAATCATACACGCTTGTAATTTAAAGTAAAAGTGGTCAAAATGATATTTCCCATCTGTATTATACACACATTATAGATTAGAATTTGTAACAAGTTTCTTTATACGCGCATGCCAGTACATAACTACATATTTACAGTTTGGTTTAGCTGAAAATTATTAGCGTTTATTACATACGTACTCCGAGAATGCCGTGATAAGGTTACACGAGTGTGCAACTGCAACACAAGTGTATCAGGGTACAATGTTGCATGGAAATCATATTCTGCTAGTTGAATTATGATTTGTGTATAAGGTAACTAATTAACAGCCGCTACAATAATTATACAAAATATAGGTATACGTGTGAAACAACGGTGTACAGCTGAAAAAATAAACTAAAACTAATATAATGTGATTTAGCGTTATTTATGGTGTGGAATAATATGAACGAATTAACTATGTAATCAGGGTATCTGTATCTATGTATGTATGTACAGTACAATTGTATTCTTAATAAATCGAAGAGGAACCAAGTAAAATGATAATAATATATTAATAATTAAACTTTAAATTATACACAAACACACTCATGCCCTTCGGATGTGTATTTTATCCACTACATATGCGTCAATATATGTAAACACAGTCCGTAATCTGTTTAAATTAGGTTATAAAGGCGGTGTCACGCCGCCAGAGCCTTGTTGATACCTACTCTCCCATGAACTTTTTGGTGGATGAAAAGGCTGTCGAGGAGGTGGACCGGGTTGCTGCTGCTGTTGGAGTGCGGCGGCTGCGGCTGCAGCGGCTAAAAATTCTGGGGGAAGGAACGGATTTCCGGGTAAGTTAGGAAGGAAAGCAGCAGCTGCTGCAGGGTTTCCGGCAGCAGCAGCGGCGGCTTGCATAAAGGCTTGTGCCAATGCAGGAGAGAGTTCGTTGGGAGGAAAGAAAGACTGTGATCCTTGGGGTTGGGTATTTGGAAGTAAACTGGACTGAGTAGGGGAGTCTTGACCTAGAGGAACTTGACGATTGGAAGAATCCCTGTTAAAAAATACAAAAACATTTACTGACTTTGCAAAAACACGCTCACGTCAAATGAACATGCATATATAAAAGCTATTTACTTTAAATTTTTCCTCATTCTCGGGTCTGAAAATTCACTGGTAGAGCTACTTGGAATTCCAATAGGTGACGAATTTCCCATAACGGAGCAGGGTGGAGGACTAGCAGGTCCAACTGGCAAGTTAGTGTTCCCCCCTCTGGCTAATCTAGGATCAGCAGTCAACTGGCTGGATTGTACAGTCCCTCTTACTTGGGAATAGTCGATTTTCCGAACGCCAGAAACCCTAAAAACTTTCCACGTAATACCCGCATGCGAACTCAGTCCAGCGTGAATTTCTGAGGCCGGTATTTGGGGGACCTTTTTAAAGCCGCTTGCACTATCACTGGACCTTAAATCGATATCTTTGAAACTATCTGTCGTTCTAAGCGGCGGTAACCGAAAGTCAGTATCACCAAAGGGCATTGCTCTCAGGTCAACGTCTTTCAAAGATGCCGGTCCACCACCTGGGGTAGATGAGTTATTGGTTGGGGATCTACTTCTTTCACTATTGGCTGATTGTCTAATGGCACTTAGAACAGAGCTAAAATCAGGTTTCTTATCCACATCTTTTTCCTTGTCTTCATCCTCGGAGCTGTACCAATCATCATCTAGTGGTGGAGCTTCTGGCTCTTCGTTGATTTCTTGCTCCTTCTTCATCTGCATATTTTGAATTCGCTTAAATAACTCCTGCTGCATTTTCGGTAAATGATCTAATCCTGGAGGAACAGATGAGTCAGATGGAGGTGATGGCGGAGATTCAGTTTTGATGTTGACTGCAGGCGGAGGTGATGCTGTAGAAGTTCCTAGACCTTGAGAAGCAGCTGCTCCAGCGGTTGCAGTTAATGCGGACATGAAGGGAGAAAGCAATAACGGAGACTGCTGAAAATTTTGTAGCTGTTGCTGAATGACTTGGGTTGCTTGTTGAATTTGCTGTGTACTTGGACCATTTGGTCCTGCAGTCGCAGCTGCATTAAGAAGCTGTAAGCTCTGAATAAATTGTGCATCGGGCAAAAACGCGTTTCCGGATTGCTGAGAAGCTAAATTATTGTTCGGACCATTTAAATTGGAGAGTGCATTGGTAATCGTAGGATTATTCATCATATGGGAAGGAAGTAATGGTGCCTGACCAAGTAAAGGCTGATTATGTTGCTGTTGAGATTGATTTGCAGGGGGTTGTGAATTTTGATGAGACTGTTGCTCGATAGCTTCGTTGTAATAACCTCCAATTCCAGCTTCTTCCATCAACTCGTGCAGCTTTTCTTGATCATCTCGGGTAGGTTGTTCCCAACGCGTTCGCCGAGAGTTCCGGTCGTGATCATTGTGCATAGGAGGTTGCTGTTGGTGATGAGATGCACCATGATGATGATTCATCAGCGGGGCAGGAGCTTCGGGATGTTCCACTTTGAACTGTGCATTTATTTTCCCCTCCATCTTATTAATTAAATTCAATGCTCCAGAACGGTTCAGTCTTGGAAAGTCGCCCAGGATTTCCTTCGGAGCTGTTTCAATATGCTGCAATGAAAAAACAAAATGGATGTAGAATGTCGTCTGACGTCAATGTATGTGTTAAACAAAGCGCACGAAACTGTGTCTTATATTTACCTTCACCAGTACTGCCTTAGTTTGTTCATTAAGAGGATTATGGCTGAATTTGCATTTCTCTCCCAATTTACACACAAGCCCAGTGTGATAGTATTTGCAGGGGAAATCATTGTGCAAATACAAACACTTTTCTTTCTTGGCACAGCAATCCATCATCCAGAATTTACAGAGCTCCATCTTTCTCGGTGGAACAGCGTCGTGCGAAAAATTGCAGTCATCAGCAGACTTCTGACACTTGCCCTGCATAAAATACGTGCAGATCATATCAATTTTCGGAGGTTTTTGTTTTTCTTCCCTTCGCGGAGGAACGTCCCGCCTACCAGGAGGTGCTGGCCTGTCTTCCCTTCCACGCCGGCTAAATAATTCGTTACAAAATACAATTTAGTGAGCAATCATACGCAAAAAAATAGCATTATTGTTTAATTCTACAACCTCCACCTAGTGCACAAAATTGAATTTCAATTACCGATGACCACGCCGATCAAACTCCTCCGGTTCTTCAAATTCTTGTCGGAAGGTTTCAGTATTGTTATCATAGCCTGTTTTGACTGGACTAACCCCTCGAACATACATAAACTCTGTATCATCTCCAACTTCCTCTTCGCGTTTCCGTTTACTTTTGCTGTTCGCTTTGTTCTCTTCGTCCGAGTGTCGCCGCTTCTTCTTCTCTTTCTTCAGCTTCTCCTTTTCCTTCTCTTTATCTTTCTCACGCTTCTTTTTCTCTCGTTCTTTCTCCTTCTCTTTTTCCTTTTCCTTGTGCTTTTCTTTCTCTAAAGACTTTTTCAATTTTTTTTCCAGTTCTAGTATGGAGGCAGGTATTGGTTTCTCTTTTGGCTTCGATGATTCGTCCTCCTCCTCCTCGTCCGACTCCGGTAATTCTCCGTCTTCTAAATCTTCTGGATTAATTTCTGGATCTTCAGCATGGTCAACATCCATGGAATCATTCATGTAATCTTTCTCTGGTGAACTGGTTTGGGCAGGAGAGTCCTATTGAGGGGTTTAGAAACAGTTATCATTTACCATATCATCTTTTTATCCAGCAACTTGGACCATGTAGCTATAAAAAGTATCATGCATTACATCGTTTTATCCATCACATTACCTGCGTCGTAGAATCTACATTCATGGAAGCATCAACATTGTCATTTGATTCATGATCATCTTGCTCCGAATTCTCATTTGCCTCCATAGCCTCAGCTTCGGTAGAGTTTTCGCTTTGTTCCGGTGATTTCTGATCCGTTGTGGTAAGCAACGGCTCGACAGTACCTTCTCTACTTTGTGAATACGGCGAGGAGGGTTCTTCAATAACTAAATTAGCATCCGGTGAATCGGGATCAGCTATTACCAATTTAGGTTCAGAAGAGGAGGGTTCATCTAATTTCGATTCGGGGGAAGAAGGCTCTTCGATCACTAACTTGGAGTTAAGTGAAGCTTCACTCTGTAATTCTGGTACCGGTACAGCTGAATTGTCTACTACCTGCGACTCCGACGTATCATTGGGTTCTGAGGGACTCTGAACGGGTACGTCAACAGTATCATTGTTAACGGTACTATCAACGTCATTACTGGGATCAGAGGGAAAGTCAGGATCTTGATTTGGGCAACTCTCTAAGACAGGGGATGAAGGAGAGCTATCAACAACTAATGCAGGTGGGCTTGAAGCAATAAATAATTCTCCCGGCGGAGATGATGGAGAATTGTCATCCAATGACGTGGAAGTAATATCCGGGTGTGGTGAAGCGGGGGCATTAATGACATCTGGAGGAGGGGATCGGGAAGGCTGGAGAACATCCGGGGACGCAGCGGAAGTGACTTGTTCTTCCGGGGATTGTGCGGATTGTCCCAGGGGTTCTGGGGGTGCTCGAAGTCTCTCCACATCCATAAGTAATAATTGTTGTGGATCATCAGCAGTCTCAACAACGTCGGGTCTACCCGTTAAATCCATGGGCTCATCATCATTCGCATTATCATTAATATCGTCGTAAGAGAAGTCCTCTTCCACAATGTTCAGTCTGTTAGGTGAATTCGAAGAATTATCCAAAAGATCTGGCGGTGAACGTGACATTCTGCAAGTTACGTCTGGGGATGACGGTGACTCTTCTTGATCATCATTTGCCGACATCGTCGGGGGCACTAAAATAAATAAAAGTATTTCCTTTGTTGTATGCCCGTCTATGTACATAATTTTTTCCATACTTAATTCCAATTATGAACCTTGACACATCTCCAAATACCTGGCCACATTGACTACTAAAGGTCGTACTTAACTCAACTATTGCATTATCATTCGCCACGGTAAATTCAAACCCTATCAACTGTATACAATTCGGGTATCGGTTTAACCGTTTAACCAGGTCAATCACATTTGTTTTTGCTGCATTTGTGTACATTTACTATATCACCCTTAGAAAGCCATTGATATCGTTTTGGGGGATTTCTAATTATCCATATTTAATCATAAAATTAGTAACAATCCCGGGAAAGACATGCACATGCTGCAATTCATGTAGGTTAAGAATGGAAGTTGCCCCCTCCCCCAGATAACAGTTCTCCATTCGGGATAAGCACGCAAACCATCAATTATTACTCAACTAATACGTTCATCCAGCATATTAAATGTCGCTAATATCTCTTAGAAGTCCATTCATTATCCTCGACAAAATTTACCTCTTGCCTCAACATTAAGTTGACAATTGACAACATACAACACAAACCACCACCAGCGATAATTACAATATCACAACATTCATTTTCCATAAATCAATTTCCTATGCGATATCCCGCGAAAATTTCCATCGGTGCATTATTGATTCCTAACATTTACATACATTTCTTCCGTAAACCATAAGCCAGGTAGAAGAACTGCGGGATATACAAAAAACATCTATAACCCGGCTTCTAAAAGCCCGGCATGTTGGTAACAAATCTCCATAATACCACCACTGACTTACTTATTTTCAAGGGCACGCCGTCGGGCATAACCATCAAAAACCGTACCCGGTATCACTATCGTATCAATAGCAACCCTACCACCTAAAGACTGACCATAAACAAAAAACAAAACCCACTCCTACTAGTAAGAAACTGACATACAAAACATAGAAATACAGGAGGTAAACAAGGGACACTAAACAAGTTGTTGAAAATAAAACGTTAGAAATTAAAGAGCAATTAAAGCATTTCTACGAACGTAATTTAACTATGTAACAAGTGCATAGGTCACACATCACCTCCGTCACAATTCACGTAATAATTAGCCGGTTGGTTCGTTGAAAAATACCCCAAATGCAAGTTAAAACAACTCTCATTCTTCCAAGAACCATTACTTGTCGGGGAATTTCCATATATTAGGTATATAATACAGGTGACAACTATAGGGAGGAATACAGGAAATTAGAACATTAAAATAAGCACTGTCAAAGTCTCCATCAAAATCACTAGGTAAAAAAATCCAGATTTTATGTGGCCAAAACGTCGCATGTTCTCTCCCAGCACCTGTTTTTTCCTTGCTCTTTCCCTCATCAACAAGACGAAAGTGAAAAGTATTTCACCATTTTCACCCTTGAAAATCGGGTTTTTTTTCTGCGTTATAGTGTTTTACACTGCAAGTAATTTATGTGTATAGATATTTACGCATTCTTCCCATATCCCCATTTTCCTGTCCTTCTATGCCCATATAACGTGGGCGAATGTTGAAGTGAGCATAGAGCGAGTCACATAGAGAATGGGGGAAAAGTGAGAAAACGAGAAAAGAGGAAAAGTGGTAGAAAAGGAGAAATAAAGAGGAAAAGAAGGAATCCTATAGACCTGCGCACTGCGCACTTCCTCTCTCTCTCTCCCTCTTCTATACAGTCCTAAATGGCAAAAGATGGCCACCCATGCTTTTACAAGGGAATACATACGTCCTACACCTTGGGCAATAAAACTCACCATTAAAAACCATGAATTTACAAAAAAATAGAAAATTGGGAGAAAATGGCAGAAAAAACAGAAAAATAATATCAAACTAATGTCACACCATCTTTAAAAGGGTCATCTTGAACACGAGAGCACTGTGCAAATTATGTTTAAAAAAAACTGACACAAAAACATTCCCATATGGTGGAAAATCTGGAATTTTCCATGTAAAACGGAGGCAATGTCGTTTAAAAGGGAGTTGAAAAATCATCTCGAAAATGGCAGAAAAGCCTCTAAAATAAGGACTTTAAAAGGGGAAATTCCGGAAAGACATGTCCGTAGCCCAGGAAATGAAAATTCCCCGGAAAAAAAGGTGAGAATAAAAGTCACAGTCGAAGGAGAGCGACAGGGAGAAAAGTGAAGAATTATACTTCATTTTTGCAAGGGAAAAAGTGGGAGATTTTGCTAGAGAATTTCGGTCAAACCATTCATTATATACCCATTCACTTTGCGTGCGGAATAAAATACGGAATCGTTGAAAAGGTAAACTTAAAAGTTAACGGAAACCATCTTAATATAAACTATTGAGATAAATATTAACGAACATTGATTTACCCGTCAAAGAAATTATTCTGAAAATGTATGGGGTTTCAGAAAACTACGATTTGTTTTTGTTCGTGTCAAAGATCATGTCAAGTTCAGAAAATTAAAAAAAAAAGGTCTGTCTTATGGAGACAATTGTTTAAGACACATTTTCCTCAATAAACTGCTGTGAACTTGGTGGATGACGTGGATTTTCCTGAGAATTTCGTGGTCGCAAAAATATCTGAAAATATACGTATAAAAACTCTTTTTTCGAGTGTCAAAATTTTTAGTGTTCGTGATTCAGACTTTTTCGCTTTTATCGACAAAACTGTGGATTTTTTTATCCAGACGAATATTTAGTCAATAATTTCCCTAACGGAAGATTTTGTGTTCAAAAATTTCTTGTGACGACGATAAAAACATTTCACTGGAGTGCATTCCAAAGAGTAAAATTAACAAGAGGAAACAGCATAGTAGCCATTTTGCATTTCTCTCGAGGACTGACTTGCTCGTCTTATAAAAGGAGTGACTCAGCCAGAGAGAGAGAGAGAGAGAGAGAGCGAGGAAGAGAGAGAGACGAAGCGAGAAAAATGAGAGAGACACGACAGGCCTTGGCCAATCAGAGGTTCACATTTTCACTGTACAAAGTAAGGCCTTGTGACGGTGACGACCGAGCCCATTTGAAAAGCATGGGACCACATACTGCCTTTTAGCCTGTATGGAGGACAAAAAGGTCTTTTTTTCCCCAATTATCGACCGCTTCGCCCCCCAAACGTCCCTGCCACCTAACCTAAGCCTCCTTTTCCTTAAGCTTCCCACGGTTTTCTCCCTACCTAAGTTCCCTGACGGGCGCTCCCTTTGTATTTTCTACCTGTTCAATAATAGCCCCGTTTTCCATATGACTTTAGCGTATACGTACATACGTTTAAGTACGTTCAACGTTCAACTACGTTCAACCTCACGTCCTACGTACGTACTCCCTATTCTACGTTCTCATTTCCCCCTAAAGGAACACTAAGGTACATATTTCCAGACAAACGGATGGGAAAATCACACTATGTAAATACCACAGCCTTAAATCTCCATTTAGGGCAAATAAAAAAAATATCTAAAATGATGATTCACCATTGGAAAACATCATTAGAATATTGGCAAAATACAAAAAAATTGAACGTCGGAACGTTTCTGAACGTCGGAAAATGACTCAAGTTTTTTTTCCCATTTTCATGTAATTTTTCTCACTAAAACAAAACTAATGTAAAACTAATGTTTTCCCGTCTCTTCGGCAGAGTTTTACCCCTATACGAAAATGGCATTGGAATGACTGGGTGTGGTCCATGGTATAAAACTTAATCAAAAACTAACTTTAAAAATTAGGGTAAATGATAAAGAAGGAACTCAACCTGCTCTCACACATACATTTGTAGGTATTTTTGTAATTTCAAAAAATTTCGAAGGGTTTTTTGTTTTTCTATATACGGATCCTAAAAAGTTATTCCAAAGGATAGATGGGATGGAATGTTTTACCCTTTGACCCAATGAAGTTGAGAACTTGGTTATAATCATATGAGAGATCTTTTTTCCCGTTTTTTTTTTGTCTTTTTCACTGATTCACTACAATTATCAAAAATTTCTTGTTGCTTGCCAGGGGATCTTCGCAATGTTTTCAAAAATTTTGGATTAAGAAATGTAAAAAAATACGTTTTTCTCTCTGGGGCTCCAGACTAAAGAAAAAGACGTTGGTCAATTGCGTCGTGGATGGGAAATAATACGAATTTTGTTGATGGTTAACATACATAACAAGGGGAATTTACAAATACGAAGAGAACGTTTTTTTCTTTTTCAGTGGGGTGAAACTTTTATCTTTTTGGATTTCTTTGGCTCAAAAATATTATTTTGTTTCCTCTCCAAAGGCAGGAGTCTCTCACAGGCCGAAAGAATAAATGTTTTTCGAGGATTTTCTCTTTTTGTCACAGTCCGCCCTTCCCAATGCCTTTTTGGCTCGAGGGAAAGTTGTGAGTGGAAAAGGATTTTGGATGGCTTTGGGGGGCTGCTGCGGGCTGCGGGCTTTTTTTTAGAAAGTTTCCCCTTATCCTTCTCTCATATGCATTATAGGCATAATCCCTATGTATACTATCCCTTTTCAATCCACCCTAATAAGCTTATATTATGTCTAAATGCTATGATTATATTGTACATATTTACATTATTACTATATTAGCCTACATGGCCTGAATCAACCCTTTGAGCCCAGGATATCCCATTTAAATATTAACGCCTGTCTCCCTTTCCAAGAAGCCCTATATAAAGACATACTTAAATCGTCTATAGTCCTATAGCATTCTGTACTTGTGAAAATACGTGTGTAC
>JAQGBT010002710.1:0-22759 GCA_034698585.1 Disparrhopalites patrizii | reverse complement strand
TAATTTATTTTTCTCTCTTTCAGTTTGTCTCTTTATTTCCACCCGTCATTTTTCCTCTCCGTATCTCTCTGTCACTTGTCACTTTTTATCCCTATTTTTGGCTGTTTTCTCTCTCTCTTTATCTCCATCCTTTTCTTTTATATATTTTTTCTGTCCACCATTTCCTCCATAATTATGTACTTTGGTCTCAAATTCTCTCTGTAGATTTTTATCTTTCTTTTTAATCCAATTTCGGTGTTTTTCGAGTTTTTCCCCTTCCCGAAATTTTTTTCTTCTCTTTCTCTCTGTTTTCCTTTTCTTTTTCCGTTATGAGTTTCCTCTCGTCCAATTTTCTTATCTGTCTCTCTCTTCTCTCTCCTGCACTCACTGTCTCTCGTTCCTTCCTTGTTTCTCTCTGTAATCTTCCCTTCTTCTACTCCGTCTGTCCTCCTCGCCTTCCCCCGCACTCCCTTCAATTTTTGATGGGGAAAAAAGAAACAATTGGGAATATCAAATAAGAAAAAAACTGTCAACTTCTAATTTTCTCTCTTTCACTTCTTCGTCCTCAACTAAAAGAATCAATTTCGACATAAAAAGAACAAAAATCCCGAAACTTTTTTTACGCTTCCATTTAACTACAAATTGGCATTGAGGGAGAAAGGAAAACTTTCTCATTTTTTGTCCTTGTTTCCTTTTTTCAGAGCTCTTATTTTTTATCCCAACATATTTCTTTCCCACACTTGAACTTTCTCTCTCTCTCTCAATCTCTCTCTCTCTCATATAATCGAAATATCACCAGAAAAGAGAAACAATCGTCACAAAAGAGTGGAAAAAGTGTCCTGAGAAAAATATAAAACTTTTCCCTACTTTTCCTCTTTCTCCCTCCTCCGCTTTCTCCATGATTTCTCCTCCATTCTCACAAAAGGAAAGTCCATATATTAAAAAAAATAGTCCCGGGTATAAGCCCTTACAAGTCAAGCGTTAGTTGAAGAAAAAAAAACTCCGGATGACTTTGCGCAACATCATCAGAACATGGAGTATTGATTGTATATACGTAGCATTTTTTTTTCTCTCTCTCTCTCTTTGCCCTCATCTGTCTATTATTAAATGAACACCTAAAAAAGCGGTTCGTGGGGAGCCTTTTTTTTTTCTCTCCCCTTTTAGCCAATGAAGAGTGACTTTTCCCGAGAATGGAGGTGTGAGGGAATTTCGCAAGGAAAAAAACTGAAATAAATGCTAATAATAAAAAAGAAGGCTCTCCCATTATTTTTCACCACAAGAGGAAGAAGGAGAGGAAATATTGGGGTTTCTTTACCCCCAAAATAATAAAATCTCTCGAGGGAGTGCGAAGGAAATATTACTGCAGGAGTTTACTAGTGGGCAATCCATCCGTGTGACGAAGTGAGTGTGTGGGCACGTTGAAAGGTACATGTAGAGGGAGAGAGAGAGATAGAGAGAGAGAGACAGAGAGAGAGAGACGGAAGAGAGTGAGTGTCTCCCCAAATAATGATCGGAGGGTCATAAAACATTTAGGAGAGTCTTTCCCCCCATAAATATCCACTTAGGTTTTCACTCCCTATCATTCCTCTTCAGTCAAAATTCTTTACAGTCCATGCAATCCATCAAGATAATATGACCTCTCTGTCTCTTGCCCTTGTCTCCCTTTTTATCTTCCTTTCTCCCACTTCCTTCCTCTCCTCCGTCTTCCTCATTTATTTCTTCTTTTTCCTTCTCTGCACTTTCCCGCTTTTTCTCTCTTATTCTCTCGGTTTTCTCTCCTGGTTTGTTTGATTTCTTAGTTTTTCCGCGCTCTGTCCCTCTTATTTTTCTTATTAAATATCGATTCTTTCCTGATTTAGCTCTTGCTCTACTTTCACTTTTTACCTTCTTCTTTTCTGTGTTCTCTCCTAATTTATTTTCGTTTTTCCTTTGCGACTCTTCACTTCTCATTTCTCCTTTTCCTTGAAATTTCGTTTTTTGTCTCTTCCTTTTCATTTTGTTTTCTTATTCTTTTCCTTTTCATATTGTCCTTTATTCTTTTTCTTTCTATCTCTAGTTTCCCTTTATTTTCGTCTCTCTTTGTCCTTATTTTTGTATTTCTCTCTTTTTTCATTTATTTTCCTCTTTCTTTTTTTCCATTTATTTTCCTCTCTCTCTCTCTTTTCCATTATTTTCCTTTCTCCATTTATTTTCTCTCTCTATCTCTCTGTTTCATTATTTTCCTTTCTCCATTTATTTTCTCTCTCTATTTCTCTGTTTCATTATTTTCCTTTCTCCATTTATTTTCTCTCTGTCTCTCTTTTCCCTTATTTTTCTCTCTCTTTTCGATTATATATATATCTCTCTCTTTATCTTTTTCCCGTTATTTTCAGCTTATTCAGCTTATTTCTCTTTTTCGTCTTTATTTTCTCCTTCTTCTGTTTTCCTTGGGTTTCCTTCTCTCTTTCTCTATTTTCCCTAACTTTTCCTCGCTTTCTCCATCTTATCTTCGAAATAAGACTGTCTCTTTCTGTCTCTTTCGAAACTCTGTCTCTTTCTCTGATTTTCCGCCCATTTTCTCTGTTTCTCCATTTTACTCTTTCAGTTTTCTCTTTCGCAAATTTTGTCCTTTCTCTTCATTTGGCTCTCTACTTTCTCTTATATCTCCCTCTTTCTCTCTCCGTCTAGTTTTTTATTTTATTTTTCCCTCCCAAATTTTTCTCTGTTTTCTATTTGCAATTTCCCGTCCTTTCCCTCTGCTTTCACGTCTTTCCAACTTTCCCTGTCCATTTTTCTTTTATTTTATCTTAGCCTTATTTTGCGCATCTCTCCCATGCTTTTTCCTTTGTCTAATACATCCCATCTCCTTTGGCTCATTTTTTCCCTTCCTAATTTGTCTCTCCCTCTCACGTCCCCGATCACTCACTTATCCATTATACCTGGCCTTCTTTCTCTCCCTCTCTATTTCTCCCTCTGTCTCTCCCACTCTTGTCATTCCGCAGACCCAGAGCGTCCCTCATCTCTCTTCCCCTCTCCTCACGTTTCAAAAGCTGCCAATATCAATAAGCAACATGCAGTTGCAATAAAAACAACACGCTGTGTAATTGAATTCTTCCTTCCCCTTCTAAAGACCTTTATTTTTTTTAACGCACAGAGGGACTATAAGCACACGTATTAGAATGGCATTTGGAAGGGAAATATATACGGCATCCAAAAAAACCATATACGCAGATATTTCCCTTCAGTCAGAGAGAGAGAGAGAGAGAGATTCGTATTTAGAGGGGACTGAGAGAGGTAAAAAGGAGAGATGTGGTCGCTTTTCTCCGCCGGTTTAAGGGAGTAACTTTTAAATTGAATCATCTCAATTTATTCCCCACATTAACGATTTCGTTTATGTCACACAAACCTATCGCTCCTATGTAATATAAGGAGGGAAGAGACGAGGCGAGACAGTTGGAGTCATTTTCATGGTCTTCTTCCTCTTATTTGCTCTTCAGAAAAAGTTTTTACTTTCCTCTCTTTCTCTGTGTTATTATGAGACATTTCTTACGATTGGGAGGGGACGAAGCCAGTAGTGGGGAAAAAGGACTGTCTTCAAACGGAAAACTTAACACAACATTAAACCTCCAATTCTTCTCTCGATATCTCTCTCATCCTTAATTTTACTCTCTTTCTCCCTTTTACTATTGCCCATCATTTCTTCCCAGTTTTTGCTCTTTTTCCTCGTTCTTCTTGTTTTTATTTCTATATTTTCTCTCTGTATTTCTCTCTTTTCTCTCTCTATTTCTCTCTTTTCTCCTATTTTTTCTTTCTCTCTCTCTATTCCTTTCTCTATTCCACTTTTTTCCTCTCTAATCCCCTCTTTTTTCCTTTTCTCTCTTTTCTATCTATTTTGGTCTCTCTTTTCCTTTTCTCTCCATTTTCTCCTTTCTTTCTATGTTTGTCTCTTTTTTCTTTCTCTTGTTCTCTCCTTTTGTTATTTCTCTTTTTCTCTCTCTTACTCTCTTGTTTTTTATCTTTTCTCTCTCTCTTACTCTCTTGTTTTTTATCTTCTTTATCTCTCTCTTACTCTCTTGTTTTTTATCTTCTTTATCTCTCTCTTCTTCTCTTGTTTTTTGTCTTTTCTCTCTCTCTTCTTCTCTTTTTTCTTTCTTTTTCTCTCTCTTTTCTGCTCTTGTTTCTTTATTCCTTTCTCTATTCCACTTTTTTTCTCTCTATTCTTTTGTTTTTTCTTTATCTTTCTCTCTCTATCTCTTCCTCTCTTTTCTCATTATCTTTGTATCTGTCTCTTCTTCTCTTTTCTCATTATCTTTTTTTCTATCTCTTCCCCTCTTTGTTCTTTCTTTTTGTCCGTCTCTCTTCCTCTCTTTATTCTTTTTCTTTCTCTTTTCTCTCTCTATTACCTGGTTGATAGCCTCTCTTTTTCCCGCTGTATGTCTCTCTCTTGGTCTTTGTCTCGCCTATAACCTCTCCGTCTTTATCTTTGTCCCTCTCGACACCTCTTCCTTTATCTTTCTCTCTCTCTTGACGTCTCTTCCTTCATCTTTCTCTATCTCTCCCTGTCTTCCTCTTGTCTGTTTACTTTCCTTCTCTGTGTACTAGCATCTCCCTGGCACCAATCTTGACCCTTCTCTCTGGTAGTATCTCTCTTCCTTATTCTTGTCTCTCTCTCGTCTGTCTCTCCCTTTACCCATGCGTTGTTGTGTCTCCCTCCCTTTGTCTCTCTTTCTCCGTCGCCCTTCCGTCGTCCTCCCCCAAAGAATCTCTCAATATGCATGAAAGGAGCGGGTGACATGGTGTGTATATATCCTATGTATATAGGTACATTATAAGGAATATAATGAAAAAATCTAATATAAAGGAGTTCATGGGACGGAGATAAAAGTAGTTTTGGAAGAGATGAGAAAAGGAGGGAAGAAAATAGTTAAAATTTGGATTTCCGCCCTTTACGACATGCTTGAGAAGACTCTATCGTCCTCATAACGGCACCCAATCACATCGACCCTTCTCTTCTGTCGCTCCTTTCCTCTCTCCTTTTTTCCCTTTTGGAACAAAAAGGGTATCTTCATATGTATGTAGATGCTTTAAATTTTTTAGTACATCTATGTCTGTATCACTGTTGTTAATGTATGGAAATATGGTGGGTCCATGTTTTGGGCTAAAGCATATCTTTTTCTTTCTATTCCTTCCAAAAATCTTATGCATATATTTAGCAGGAAAAAGGACGGTGGGATCCCTTTTTAGGTTTTTTTTTGCGGTCATAATCCAGACGACGCTCTTCCTTTGAGGGGCGGAGCTGGGTAAATTTGAGAGATTTTAGGTGGCCGTCGGGGAGTAAATAAACGGCTCTCAAATGTTCCATTTTGTATATACGAATATTTCTCCTTCCTTAAAGGGGTATTATTGGAACTTCTAATCTTCTCCCTGTTTTTAATTTGTCCTTTTTTTACTTTGTTTTTCCCTCCTTTTCTTTCTTTCGTCTGTGCCTCTTTTTCCTCCAATGATTTTCTTCCTCCTTATTTCTGCCTCTCTCTCTTAATGTTTCTCCTAATCATTTTCCTATCTCTTTCCTTTCTCTCTCGTCTATCTTATTTTTCTGCAATTATCCTCTTTTGCTCTCTCTCATTCCTATCGCTCTCTCTTTTCTCTCTTATTTTTTTGTCTTCAATTGTCCTCTTTTTATCTCTGCCATTCTTCTGTCTCTCTATATTTTCTCTTATTTTTCTTTCTCTTCAATTATTCTCTTTTGCGCTCTCTCTGTTTTCTCTTTTATTTTTCTTGAATTGTACTCTTTTGCTCTCTCTTTTTTCTCTTTTATTTTTCTTGAATTGTTCTCTTTTGCTCTCTCTCTCTTTTCTCCTTTTTTTTAATTTTTCTTCAATTATCCTCTTTTGCTCTCTCTTTTTTCTCTTTTATTTTTCTTCAATTATCCTCTTTTGCTCTCTAATTCTTCTCTTTCCTCTCTTGTCTCTCTCTTTTTCTTCCTGTCCGACCTTTCCCCTCTCACCAGCTCCTTATCACCTTATCACCCACATTTTCCCCAACTCTCCAATTTAAATTTCAGTTCAGTTCATTTTGCTCGTCTCTCTCACTTAATTTCGTCTTTGGAACCCACCCCCTCCGCAACCCTTTGCTGCCGCCACCCCCTCATTGACCCTCATTGAGTTTGGCTCTTAAAGAATTCTGCCCGGACTTAGTTTTGCCATTAGTTCTACGTGCTGTTAGTCCCTATTTTTCCTTACTATATACAATATATACATACAATTGCGAGCATCTGCTCAAGTGTGAGAGGATACTTGAAAGGCGTTGATGAGAGGAGCGACAAAGGTAGGGAGAATAAGGGTAGTTTTAGAGGCTGGAAAAAGGGGTAAAAGTTTTTTCTTTTTCAATACGGAATATCCCCGATAGATTTAATTACATTGAAAAACATTCTTCCATCCCTCTCACTCTGTCTCTCACTCTCTCCCTCTGTCTCTCTCTCTCGTCTATCTCGTCTCTCCTTTCCCTCCTCGCTCTCCTCGGGATCTTCGGAAATCCCGGGTGTGCTGATAAGTTTTAGCAGACAAGACAAGGACATATAAAAAGGAACTTGTACATTGAGAGTTGTTGGAGGAGTCAAAAGGAGACGTTTGGCTCATTTCTCTCTCTCTCTCTCTCTCTCTCTCTCTCTCTCTCTTTCTCTCTCAATGATTCCTTTCCGTACATTTCCTCCCTTTTTTTCTGGAATGGAAATAAATGGCAATCGTTCCCAGGGAACAACATCTCTTGTTCAATGGGTAATTTCACTGTAATGGAATACAGCGGGGATTGAATTTTCTACTCTAATTGGCTCTGTCAGTCAAACAAATCGCTTTGCGCTTCCACGACCACTGACTCTCTCTCTCTTTCTCTCTCTCTCTGTCTCTCTCTCCATTTCTTTCTCCATCTTTCCCTCTCCCCTTTTTCTCTCTCTCTTTCCTTTCTTATCCCACTCCGCTTCACACTCTTTCTTGTTCTCTCTCTGTCTCTCTCTTTCTCTCTCTCTCGATAACTAGACCTAAAAATGCGCCTTCTACGCCCATGAAAAAAAAGCCTCGTATCTCTCCCAAAAATCTGATTCCCTCATGTCCGTCTCGGAATCTCCTCTTTCTCCTCTTCTCCCTCCAGAATACAAGTAGAGGGCTGTATTAAGAAATAAATGAAAGGGAGGAGGAGAGGAATTCATTCAAGCTTCCTCAAGCATTCGCTTTCTCTCTCTCTCTTTTTCTCTCTCTCTGTATCTCGCAAAAAAAACTAGACTAAAACCCTTTCTTTCCCTTCGCTCTCTTCCCAACTTTTCAATGACTTGCTTCATCACACACACCTCTCTTTCCCTTTTTTTTGTGGGGAGGGAAAAGGGTTATTATTATATTCCCCAACACTATGAAATGGCCATTGTGGGAAAGGAAATGGTGTGATGGAGGGATAAAGTGACTCCTCCTTCTGAAGTAGTTGAGGAGAGATGAAGATGGAAAGGAGAGTAATTATTTTGTGGATTCCGGGAAAGTTTTTCCAAGGAGGAGGAATTGGACGATTAATAATATACCTTTATAAATTCATTCTTTAAATGTGGGATGCACTATTTTGGGTGGGAGGAAGATGAGGTTTGGGGGAGTTTTGTAAATATTCATAGCCTGGAATAATGTACACGGGAGAAGGCGAGAATGGAGAGGGGATTTGCAAGTTTTTTCTAAATCTTTCCGCGCTTTGGTCTTTATTTAGGAGGGGAGAATTAGGGAGAGTTTTTTTTCTTTTTCGAAGATTTCTAGTCGAAGGACAGATAAGGAAGGAATTGGCGTAGGTTTTTCTTTGCTGTTTCCGTTTGTCCTTATGTTATTTTCCGATTCATTGGATTTGTCTCCACTTTTTCCGCTCTTTCTAATTTTACTTTTTCAGCTGTCTCCGTCTTTCTCCCATTTTCTTGGATCTTTCTAATTTTTCTCTTCCTTCTTTTTCTATTTCTCTTTCTATTTCTCTCTTTATTGCTGTTCTCTCTCCTTTCTTTTTCCGGTTCTCTCTATTTCTCTCTTTTTGCATTTGTCTCTATTTCTCTCTTTTTGTATTTGTCTCTATTTCTCTCTTTTTGTATTTGTCTCTATTGCTCTCTTTATTGCTGGTTTCTCTCCTTTCTTTTTCCGTTTCTCTCTTTTTCTGTTTGTCTCTATTTCTTTCTTTATTGCTGCTTTCCCCTCCTTCTGTTTCTTTTTCTTCCGTTTTCACTCTTTCTCCTTCTTTTTTCCTTCCTTTTCCCAATTTTCTCCCTTTTTCTCTCGTTCTTCCTTTTTCTGTTGTTATCTATTTTTCCGCTGTCTCCTGTTCCTTTTTCTCTTTTTGTTCATTTTACCGCTTTCTCCTTTTTTTCTGTCTTTCTCCCTTATCCCTCGTTTTATTATTAATTTCTTTTTCCCTCCCATTTCCCCCTTTATTTCTGGTGCTTTCACTGTCTATTTCTCGCCCTTATCTCTAATTCGACTAGTGTCCTTCTTGGCTTGTGTATCTGGTCTATCTCGCTCTCTCTCTCTTCCTACAATGCCTTCATCACTCTCTCTTCTCTCTCTCTTTCTCTCTCTCTCTCTCTTTCTCTCTCTCTCTCGCTCTCTCTCCCTTTTCACGTACATCTTATCCCCTCCAACTCCCTCCCTCCCTCGCTCGCTTTCGCCCTTCTTTGATTCTGTCTCAAGAGATTTAATTGAATCATCGAAGCGAAAAAGTGATCAAGTTTGTATTTTCTTGTGTTTCCTCGTGTATTTTTTTTATGTATGTATAATCCGCAGAGAAAAAGGAAGAAATCTCTCTTATTGTACATTCACATTATATACTATTTGCCGGACGACTCACTTAAATCTAGCTGGAGGAGTCAAACACACACTCATCCGGATTTTTTTTTGCCATTTCACGTCTTCACACAACACAAATGTCCTTTTCATTCCCCTGGAAGAAAGAGAGCCAAGAGAGAGAGAGAAAACAAGTGAATTGAAAGGAACCCTTGAGACTTTAGTAAAGTTATTTTTTTGGGCTTCTTTCTTTTAAAAAAAAGGAACAGGAAAAAATGGACCCGAGTAAAAGAGAGTCCCAAGAGTCCAGCAAAAAGCAATCACAAAAGAGACTAAACCCCTTTGGTTTTAGTAAGAGAGCAAACGGATTCATTGGAGTTTCACTTTGCTACTTGCAAAAGAGAGAAAAAAGTATGTACATTTCGGTTTCTCCGTGACTTGGAATAAAAAGAGGAATCAATAGATTTTTTTTTATCCTTCCACAATTCCACTGTATGTACAAAAAACTTTGAAAAATCCCGCCCTCTTTTCTTCCCCTCTTCTAACCGCCGGCAGAGGATTAAGGGTGAACGTGGGCACCATTTTTTTAGCACTTGACAAATTCATTCAAGGGAGGCGGAGGAGGTTAAGTTGTCTTTGTACAAGGATTTATAGACCTTCCAGCCTTGATACCTTTTCTCATAGGCGGGAGTGCATTTTCATACTGGGAATGTAAACAAGCGGAGAAAAATTCCTGGGTATAAATTATGCATTGTTTGCGAAGAATATTTTAAAACATAAACTGTTGCTTTAGCCTTATGATTTTTACTTTTTCAAATTGTGCTTGGGTTATTTTTGCTCTTTGTGAAATTACTGGATTTTCTCTCTAGTTTCACCTTCTTATTTTGTGCCGGTTTTTCTCTTTCATATTTTTTGTCGATTTTTCTTTCATATTTTCTGTCGATTTTCCTCTTTCATATTTTCTGTCGATTTTTCTCTTTCATATTTTCTGTCGATTTTTCTCTTTCATATTTTCTGTCGATTTTTCTCTTTCCTAATTTGTGTCGACTTTTTTCCTGATTATTTTCTAATTATTCTGTAATTTGTTTTCTGCCGAATTTTGTCTTTCCTTCATGTTTGTCCATTTTTCTTTATGAAATTCTAAACCATTTTTATTTTCCCTCCATGTCGTCTATTTTTCTGTTTGAAATTCTTATAATTTTTTTTCCTTCATTTTTATCCATTTATCTTTCTGAAATTGTAAACAGTTTTTATTTGCCTCCGTTTTTTGTCCATTTTTCTTCTTCAAACCTTTATCAATTTATATTTTCCCTCCATTGTCGTCCTTTTTTTGTTAAAATTCTAATAAATGTTTTCTTCATTTTGGTCCTTTTTTATTTTTAAAATGCTAATCTATTTTTATTTCCCCTCCATTTATGTCTATTTTATTTTTCAAATTCTAGTCATTTTTTATTTTTCCTCCATTTTTGTCCATTTTTTAAAAATTATTACCAATTTTCCTCTTTTAATTTTTGCCTACTTTTTTCTTTTCTATCTGCTGCCCTTTTCCCCTGTTTTCTTTATAATATGCTGTCCTATTCTTAATTTTTCTCCTTCCGTCTGATTTTTATGGCTTCGTCCATTCCATTTGTAGTTCCCTTTCCACTTGGCAATAGATTTTTCTTATTTGCCCATTTTTCTCTCTCCTTTTCTCCGTCGATGTTTTTTTTTGCTTAATTCCGTCTACTTTTCCATTTCCTCATTTCTGACCAAAGGAAATTTCCCTTATTTATTCCTTTTTCCCTTTATTCCCGCCCTCACTCGCAGATGCTAGCCCCAAAAATATTTTTAACCTGTTCCTCCTTCAAATAGCCACCAAATGGAATAATTTAAAAATCAACTTCCCCCCCCCCTTCCTCCAAAAAACACAGGTGAGACCTCTCCCCTCCCAGCTTTAAAATCCACAGGAAATCCAAGTTTCCGCTCTCCAACTCGGACAGCATAATATCACCCCAAAAAAATAAATAGCATGCAGGAAAAGCATCCTTTTTTGCATGTCCAAAAAATCCTGTACGTTTTTTTTTTACATAAAATAAATGGGAGGAAAAGCCGAGATAAAAAATGGAAAGTGAACATTTTTTTGCCTGGAGAACTACCACAAAGAATATTGGAAGAGCCACACGCCTCAACAATTTAAAATTCCCCGTATATTTCCTATACCATTAAAGACGGACGAACGACAAGTTGTATTTTTTCCCCTTGTAAATGGAGGGACACACGCTGGAAAGGATAACCTATTACACATATGTATTTATATGTAATATATGTATGTACGTATATGTAGTATATTTATATGTATGTGTAATGTATATATAATTTTTTTTAAATATTCCCAGCCATTCTAGTAGTAAATAGTGAGTAGTTTGTCTAGTTCTACAGCTGCCTTCTGTTTTTCTCATGTCCTTGGCCCACCACATCTCCATCTTCCCCCCAAAAAGCAATCATCCTTTCCATGGATGGATGGAGCCAAAGCGTGTGTGTACATATGTGTAATAAAGGGGGAAAAAATACTGTAACCTTTAAGTATCTCCTCCTCCCTTTTTTGGACTTGCTCGAAAATCCTTTCCCTTAGAAATAATAATAATACGGGACTTCCATTCTTTGCTTATGCATGGATCTACAGGGCCATTTATTTTTTGTATTATAGGGCCAGCCAGGATCTTATAGGCACTCTCTCTCTCTATTTCTCTCTCTCTCTCTCTCTCTCTCTTCTCTCTCTCTCTTATTATTGAACATGGACAGCCGGTGACCAGGTGCTTTTTTCTTGAGAGAGAGATAGAGAGAGAGAAAAAAAATCATTTCATTTCATTCTCACTCCTTTACTTGAACTATGCACGTAGTAATCCGTGGTCCATCAAGATGTGAAGGAGGAAAAAAACAAGTACCTTTTAATCCTGACCAGGGATTTTTTTTTTCAAAAGGGATATTATTTCCAGGGAGAGAAAAAGAGATACAATTGAAAATAATAAATGATGAATGCGAAATTTTTTTAAATAGTAAATGAAAACCAAGGTTTGGTACAAAGGAAATAACCCTTTCCGTCTTTCCTTTAATTTTTCGTTTTGTAATTTTCCCTCTTCTTTTGTATTTTTTGGGGTTTGAAAAAACAGTTATTTTTCTTGGGTTCAATTCCTGTCGGGTTTTCCGTGTTTTTCTACGTTTTTAACCTGTTTTCTTCTATTCGTCTCTCTCTCTCTCTTTCTCATTCTTTCTTTCTTCTTGTCACTTTTCTTTTTTTGATTTCATTTTTTTTATTTACCTCTCTTGTTTTCTCCCTTTTTTCTCGATCTCCTTTTCTTTCTCTTATTTCATTTTTTTATTTATCTCTCTTTTTTTCTCCCTTTTTTCTCCATCTCCTTTCCTTTCTCTGATTTATTTTTGTTTTTCTTATTTATTTATTTTTCTGTTATTTCTGCCCATTATAGCTCCTTGTCTAATTTTTTCTCGCTCTGTCTTTTTAATTTTTCTTCCTAGTTCTCTCTTCTTTCTCTTTGTTTCTGTCTTCTTTTTTAATTTTTCTTCAAATGCTTCTGTCTGTTCCCGCTCTTTCTGTACATTTTTGTGTGCCTTTTCCCTCCCCTTTTTCTAGCGTTTCCTTCCATTTTACTGTCTATTTCCTCTTATTTTCTCCCTTTTTCGTCTATTTTGCTTCTGCCGTCTCTTTTTCTTTGGTTTCCGTGCATTTGCATTTTTTTCCTCTCGTCTTTGCCTCTTTTGTCTCTTTATCTTCTGTTTTTCCTGTTTAATTTCCCTCTGTAAATCTTGCTATTTTTTCTCTTTAATTTTCCTCTCTCAATCTTGCTATTTTTTCTCTTTACTTTTCCTCTCTTAATCTTGCTATTTTTTCCTCTTTAATTTCCTTCTTTTAATCTTGACATTTTTTCTATTTAATTTTCCTCTCTTAATTTTGGTGTTTTTCTCTTTCTGTCTTTCTCCCTATTTTTCTCTATTTGATTTGCTTTTGCTCTGTCTCTACTTTTGCTACAAATATTTTCCCTCTGTCGGCTTCTCCCTCCTTTGTTTTCCCCTTTCTCCCTTTACCGACCTAAAGTCTGTCGAAATCCCTTTATTCCCACCTTCCATTTTGCTCAGTTCTCAATAGTTTGTTCTCAAAAGTAATTTTCCACGCTTTTCCACATCTTCCAAATTCCCTGGATTTTACCCCTTTATTTACAATTCTATTTCATCCCCTCAGAAAAAGGAACTGCAGCCATCCCTCAACCTCAAGAGGGAAAAATGGGGAAAGGGGCTGATATCTCACTAATAAGACAAGAACCCTTCCCTTCCCAAGAAATGGGAAAAACATGGATGAATTATATACATTAAACCATTCTTTTTTTTTCTATTCCTCAAAAACGACATGTGCCATGTGCTTGCCAGGAGCCGTAAAAGGACCGTATTGTGACTGTGTGTAATTCCACCCATTATTTAAATTCCATTGAAAAAAGTGCATGAAATGTCTTTATATAATTTTCCCTATCTCTCTCTCTCTCTCTCTTTTGCATCTTCTTCCATTGCCGACGACAAACAAAGAAGGACAAAACACCTTGCTTCACACCATTCACTTTCCCCAAAAAAAGTACGTGGAAATCATTGTCAAGAGCGAAGCATGTGCCAAATGCATGCTTAGAGGGGAAAAAACATTTTCTTAACGAAGAGATGACAGGATCTTGTGATTTGATCTTGTGATTACACCCTTTTTTATCCTTTGGGAATATATGGGGACAATGTTTTGTAACTGTCATGCAAGAGTGTTTTTTTTGCATTTTTTCAATTTTTTTTTTGTTTGACGGGGATTCGGTTCAATACGCCTTTTATTGAGGATGTGTTATTCGTATGTGGAAAGCAATTAGATGATTCTACCTGGTGTCGCATCCTATGGGTGTAATATGGTTGGAGGAGGACAGGAAGGAGGAGGAGGAGGAGAAATGATAATCTCAAGTCACGCGTCACATTCAAAAGGAACATCTTGTACATAATAAGCCACGTGCTGTGCTTCATACTCTGGCATTTCCCTGAATCTCCCTTACTTCTCTCTCTTTTCTCTGTCTCTTCTCTTATTCTCCATCCCTTCTCTCTCCTCTCTCGTTCTCTATCTATCTCTCTCTTTTCCTTCTATTTCTCTCTTTTACTTCTATTTTTATCTATCGCTTTTCGCTATTTCTCGTTTCGTTCTATCACTCACTCTTTCTCTCTTTTCGTTTTATTTGTCTCTCTCTTTTTCCTCTCGTTGTCTCTTCCTTCTATTTCTTTCTAGTTCTCTCTCTTTCCCTTTTTCTTCTATTTCTCTCTCTCTTTCTCTCTTTCCGTTCGTTTTGTCTCTCTCTTTTTGCTCCCGCTGTCTCGTCATTCTATCTCTCTCTCCTTCTCTTTCTTTCCCTTTCTCTCTCTCTCTTTTTCTTCTATTTCTCTCTCGCTCTTTTTCTTCTATTTCTATCGCTCGTTTTCTTCTATTTCTCTCTCTTTTTCTTCTATATCTCTCTCTTTCCCTTTTTCTCTCTCTTTCTTTTACTATACGTCTCTCTTTCCCTTTTTTCTCTCTGTCTCTATCTTTCCCTCTTTCTCTCTCTCTATTTTCATTTTCTCTCTCTCTTTCCCTTTTCTTTCTCTCTCTTCATCTTTCCCCTATCTCTGTCCTTCTCCGTTCCTTTGTCTCTCCGTTTCCCTCTCTCTCTCTGATCCTCTCGTTTCGTCTCTCGGTTCCTCTCTCTCTCATCCTCTCTTTCTCCCCTTGTCTTTCTTTTCTTCTCTTTTTTCATTATTCCGTTTTACTTTGACCGACGCCTCTTCCTTTTCGGTTTTCTTCACCGCTTTTTCTCTTTTCTTTCCATTTGTTACTCCCTATCTTCCTCGTTTTCGACTTTCCTCTGTTTTTCCCGTTCCTAACCCTTTATTAAATCTTCAAAATCAAAATCTTTAAATCTTCTCTTTACTATAAATGTCTATTTTTCGTCTATGTATCTTCGTCGTCTGTCTTTGTGTCTCTGAATCCGATTTCTTCTCCCTTTCATGCCTTGTGTCCCTCAGGAGTCTCTCTGTTTTTCTTCGCCTCTGTATCCCACCTCCTTGTGGTCCTTCTCCCTTATCTCCCATCCCCTTTATCGCTCCCTTTATCCCAACGTCTGTCCCCGTATCTCTTCCCTCTGCAAACTGTCCCTCCGCCGCACCTTCACCCACTTCCCTCTCCCCACATTTTACATCCAGTTATTCAATACTTGCTATAATGGTATGTAAATTTAAGAAGATCATGACAGAATCGGAGATGAAATAAAGAGGCAGAAAGGCTGAGAGGAGTCTATATATACAGGGACTGCTTGGTGTCTTGTCCTCCCGTTTGCCATTATTACCTTTACTGCAACTACCTTCTGCTACCTCCCAAAAAAACCTTCTCCTGTAGCTCTTATATGTATAATGTATAAAGATGGGGAGAGAGAGGGAGAGAGAGAGAAACAGAGAGAGATATGAGGAGACTGCAATGTGTAACCAGTTACAATTTCCATACAAATCCCTAGGAGCCCCCTTTTATCCGTATGTCTTAGGACATCCTTTCCATGAGATAAAGAGAGAGGGACAGATAGAGATAGAGAGACGAGGAGATAGAGAGAGACAGTGGGAGATTTGTATACAAACCAACAGCAGCAAAAACTCCACTGTCTCCCTCCTTGGGAAATCCCCATAGCACCTTCATCTGTACAGTTACGACAGGAGACGGCGAGAGAGATGTAGAACGAAAGAGACAAGAAAGAGAGAGAGAAACATCGAGAGAAAGAAAGAGAGAGAAGGAGAAACAAGGGAGACAAGAGAGAGAAGAGAGAGAGAGAAGAGACAGAGAAGAGAGAGAGAAGAGAGCGAATGAAAGAGAAGAGAGAGAGAAGAGAGAGAGGAGAGCGAAAGAAAGAGGAGAGAGAGAGAGAAGAGAGCGAAAGAAAGAGAAGAGAGAAAGAGAGAGAATCGTTGGCTGTATAAAACCAAAATCGACTTCGGGGGTCACGTATGATTAGGTGTAAAAATACGGGCGTCAGTTGGAAGCATGCATAATCAAGTTTTGGTCTCTCTCTCTGCAATTCGGCAGATGGTCCATGAGAGAGAGCGAGAGAGAGGGAGAGCGAGGGGGAGAGAGAGAGATAGAGAATCAAGTTGCATTGCAATGCAAAGCGATCATCATTACATACAGAAGAAAACACTGGGACTATGTACTATTGGTTGCACTGGGATTCACTGTACAAGAACAGCACCTTATAATCAGAGAGAGGGAGAGAGAGCAAGAGTGAGAGAGAGAGAGAGAGAGAGAGAGAGAGAGAGATATAGGGAACATAATAATAATAACCTCAAGGTAGATAGCCGAAATCTATTTCTATGCAAGTCACAATTTATACATAAATACACACGGGATTATTCTATCACTGCAACACACGCATTATGTAGCTCACAAAACTGTGGAAATACACAAACAAGATTCTCCCACTCTCTTCTCATCTCTCATGCTCTCTCTCTCTCTCCCTCTCTCTCGACGCTCTTTACAAGTAAATTTTACCATTGATATTCCAGTCACTACTCAAATAATTGAAGGAGTCAAATATCCCCTCAGTGGATTTGGTGGAGAGAGAGGCTAGGGGAAAACAGCGACCACTAGAGAGAGAGAGAGAGAAATGATACAGCTCAACATCCCCGTGTGCATGTTAGAGAGATGCGAATCAAGCCGGGAGAGAAGAAATTATGAGAGACAGAGAAATTACGAGACAAAAAATCAGAGGAAACTGAAAAAAGCAGAGAGACGCTCAAGGGAAGAGGGCGAGACATCAATACGAATCTATGTGTAAAGCGTGAAAGAGGAACAGAGTAAAAGAGGGAGAAATGATGAAAGAGAAAGAGAGCGAGATAATGAAAGAGAGAAAGAGAGAGAAATAATGAAAGAGAGAAAGAGAGAGAAATAATGAAAGAGAGAAAGACAGAGAAATAATGAAAGAGAGACAGACAAAGAAATAATGAAAGAGAGACAGACAAAGAAATAATGAAAGAGAGAAAGACAGAGAAACAATGAAAGAGAGAAAGAGAGAAATAATGAAAGAGAGAAAGAGAGAGAAATAATGAATGAGAGAAAGAGAGACAAATAATGAAAGTGAGAAAGAGATAGAAATAATGAAAGAGGAAAATAGAGAGGAAAAGAACGAAAACAGAGAAATAGTCAATGCGAAATAGAGAGAAAGAGAGAGAGGAACATCAGTAGAAGTTCATAGTCTCGCATTTCAACCACGAAAATTTGAAAAAGGAATATTAGTATTATTATTGTGGAAGATATGGCATCACGTACAAGTGCCTGAGATGAAAATGAGCTGATTTCCCAATTTCACTCTCTCCCTCGTCCCCCTGCCTCATTGTGTAAAATAAAAATATTTCATTTAACAAAACCACCAAAATATTTGTTTCCCCCACCCTCCGCCCTCCGCCATCACATTCTCCCGAACATGTGTATCAGTCCCATGTGTTGGAACCAATTTTAAATGCCACCAGCAGTAACATCAGCCCCAAACCATTTTTTTCCATCAACAAACGCCAATAATTCCCCTTCTCCTAGTACTTTTACTACTAACACACAAGAGACAAAAATCCTATCAGCTTTTCCGTCTATATATTTCGCTTAGCAAAAACAAATATAAATAGGACTAACGAAAAAAAGTGGAGTGGACAACACATTAATTCCATCCTCTTTTCTTTGTCCCTCTCATTTAATATGGATGGGCGGGAAAAGCTAAAGAACAGTAATTGTTGTCTCTCTCCTGGAGAAACTTATGAGCTCTTCATCTAATTACTTCCCCGTACGAGTCTGTCTTTAGTGCCGTCGAGGATTTTCTTATGAATAAACAAAGTCAAGCTACTCCACGAGAGAGAGAGAGAGAGAGAGAGAGAGAGAGAGAGAGAAACAGTGGGAGAAATGAGTGGAATAAATCCTCTCAATTTGGATCCCAATCACTTACGCCGAAGTTGGGTGTGGAGGATTCTCGGTGAAAGGCAAGAGCCAAAGGGTCTTTTCTCCGAAAAACATTGAGAGACACAAAGGACAAGGGAGATGGATCTAATAGTAAGAATGACACAGAGCAAAAGAGGAGGAAAAAACAGAAAAAGGGAGAGAGATAAGGACGAGAGAAGGACGGAGAGAAGAAGGAGAGAAAAGTGAGAGAGACATAACAGCAAGAGAGACAGGAAAAGAAGAGATATTGAGAGAGAGAGAGAGAGAGAGAGAGAGAGAAGAAGAATATCGAGAAGAAGAAGATCGAGAGAAAGCGAGAGGAAAAAATCGAGAGAAAGGAGAAAAAAGATCGAGAGAAAGGAGAAAAAAGATCGAGAGAAAGAGAGAGAAGAAGATGACCGAGAAAAGCAGAGGGAGAAAGTGAGCAAGACAGAGAGAGACAGGAAAAGAAGAGCAAGAGAAAGCGAGGGACAAGAAAGAGAGCAAATGAGAGAGAATAAACGATAAAGAGATACAAATGGGGAGACACGGAGTAATAGATGAGAGAAACGAGAGAAATAGAAAGAGAAAGGAGAGACACCGAGATAAGAGAGAGAAGGGAGAGAGAGGTAAGAGAGTGAAACAGGAGAAAGAGTAGGGAGAGAAAGAGAAGATAGAAAAAGAGGAGAAAGTGAGAGGGAGAAAGAGGAGATAGAGAAGAAGTGGAAATAAAGAGAGAGGAAAGAGAGAAAGAGAGGGGAGAGAGAGAAAGAGAAAGGAAGGAGAGAGAAAGAGAGACGAGAGAGAAGGAGAGAGTGAAGGAGGGAGAGAAAGAAGGAGAGAGAGGAAAGACAAAGGTACATAACAATGAGCAAATGCAAGGAGAATGATCAGCGATGAAAGTGAGTGTGTGTGTGTGACGCAGAGACAAAAAAAGAATCTTTCCAGTTAATTAATATGACTCTCTAACAACAAGGAATACCCTTGTGCCCTTATTTTCCCTCCATTTCCTTGATTAGACTCATGGAGAGAGAGGGAGAGAGAGGGAGAGAGAGAGAGTGACTGCGAGGGAGAGAGAGAAAGTGAGAAGAAAGAGAGGAGGAGGAGAGAGTTAAATGAATGGCGAGAGAAAATCAAGAGTGACAAAAGGAATGGGAGAAAAAGTAAGTATTTTTTGGGGGGAAATAATATTACATGGAAGGACGTAAAAACCGTTGACTTTTAACAGTGACGAAGCTCATTTTTCCCCCACTATTTTTCTCGCTCTCTCTCTCTCTCGCGGAGAGAGTGGATTAAATTAGCAGTGCCCTAACATTATCCCTCTCTCTCCCTCCCATACTTCGTGTAGGACATTTAGTACAAGCTAGTCCGCGGCGACGACATATCCTGTTGCAGGAGGCAAAGAATAATTCGATCCCATGTCAAATCGATTACGAGGCGAACTTAATTTTATTTGTTCCTTTATAATCCTTCCTTCCTCTTGGCACTCTCTCTCCTATTTTTTCTCTTTATATCTCTCCCCTTTTTTCTCTCTCTCCCTTTTCCCCTCTCTCTCTCGGTCCTGCTTGATTTTTCTACCTCTCTCTCTTTCTTCTCTTAATTTTGCTATTTCTCTCTCTTTTTCTCTGTATTTTTCTATTTCTGTCTCTCTCTCTATTTATTTTTGTATTTCTTTCTCACTCCATTTTTCCTCTTTATTTTTCTATTTCTCGCGCTCTTTTTTTTCCTCATTATTATTTCCATTTATTTCTCATTCTTTTTCCTCTTTATTTTCTAATTTTTTTCTCTCTCTCTCTCTTTCCTCTTTTCATCTCTCTTTCTTTCCTGTTTCCTCTGTTTTTGTCTTATCTTCGTGTTCTCTCATTTTTCTCTCTTTCTGTTGTCACTTTTTCCCTTTCTTTGAGTTTGTCTCGCTCTTCCTGTTTTCACTTTTTTCCTTTCTTTGATTTTGTCTCGCTCTTTCTGTCATTTTTGGTTTTATCTTTTATTTTGTCTCGTTATTTCCGTCTTTTCTAGTTATTCTCTTTTATGTTCTCTCGTTCTTTCTCCCATTAATTTTTCCTCTCTTTTATTTCCTCTCGCTTTTACTTTCATTTTGTCTCTTTTTCGCTCTCCCTTTCCATCGGGCCTCGCTCTCTTTTCTCTTTTATTCTCCGCCTTCCCGTCACTGTCTCTCCCTGTAAAAGAGTTAGCACACACACAAAACATTTTAGTTCTCATTTTATCGGATTTCCTCACACTTTTTTGTCTTTTTTTCTTTTGTCCCTCTGTCCCTCTCCCTGTCTTGCTTTCACCCATTGTGAGAGGGGAAAAACAATTTTGAAAATAGCCCACATTCCCCCAATTGGAAGTGAAATGCACTGTCCGTCCAACTCTTCATTACGATCACCCTACTTTTTTCCCCCATCAAAATAAGAGGGAGAAAAAAAAACGTGAGCCCATAATAAAATTGTATTCCTCTCCGACCACGTCCTGCCGTTCAATTTGACCCTTTCGCCCTTTCCTCCACCCCGGAATAAACGCCCATTCTGATGCAACTCCCTTGTGTTTAAGCTTGAACTTTTACTTTCCTCCTCAAAATAATTAAACCATCCTCCTCTTCGTGCAATTCCATTGCAAATCAAGAAAAAAAATGTTCGGGGACTAGCAAAAAATATAGTGAGATCGATTTCCTTTAGATTAGTAGTAAATAGTTGGGTCATTTAAAATATGTTTTCCCCGGATTCCCATGGGTTAAATGCCTCCTCCAGGGACGGAAAATGATAGTAGACAAAAAATCGTAGTGTCAGATGATAAAATGGCATGTTGAGGGATCGTTAAGGGGCAGAAACAAAATGTTGTCTAGGAGTAAAGAACTATATTAGTAATAATGATGGTTCGAACCCGGGAAATACAAAAGACTTTCTTTTTTTTCTCTCTCTCTCTACAAATCACTCCTATAAGATACCGGTATCATCCCCCTCTTTGAGACTTGCCATATATTTTTACAACGGAATACCATCTCGGATGATATACCGTATAAAAACAATGCATTCTGTGTCTTCAGCTTTTTAGGGTGGGTCTAAACCGTGGGTGAAAAGGCGGAGGAAGAGACTGAGGGAAGGAGAAAGAGATGGGGAGAGGGCAAGGGAAAAGGAACAAGAAAAAAAATTAATGGAGAGAGAGAGGAGAAAAAGAGATAAAAGGGAAGCGACGGGGAGAGAGAACTAGAAGAAAGCCATAAAAATCAAGGACAAATTAAAAAGATGAAGGATATTCGAGGAGAAATTAAGAAGCGAAATAAATCGAAGAGAAAGAAAGCGAGGACAAATCAGGAACATAAAGAAATAGAAGAGAAGGAAATAGAGATGAAATCAAGAAGAGACAGAAAACGAAAAGAAAGCAAGAAAAGAGCAAAGGAAGAAAACGAGGGGAAAGCATGAAGAGAGAAAGGGTGAAAACCCAGAAAAAGAGAGAGAAAAGGAAGAAAAATCAAATAGAGATAAAAGACAGAAAAACATTTTAAAAAAGGTAAAAGGCAGAAAAATATTTTTAAAAAAAGATCAAAGCCAGACAATTATTTTTAAAAAAGATAAAAGGAAGAAAAATATTAAAAAAAGATAAAAGGAAGAAAGCGATAAAAGAGATCAGCCAGAAAAAGATAGAGAAAACGAAGGTGGGACGAAAGAAGAAAGAGAAAGAGAGAGAAAGGGAGATAGAGAGAAAAAAGGAAGAGAGTAAAAAGATAGGAGAGAAAATCGAGAGAGTAAAGAGAAAGAAAGGCAGCTTCTAAGGAACCGTTTCCCCCTTCAAATTCCGTTTTTAACACACTCCTTGAAGGGTAAAAAAAAGTCCAGAAAGGAGAACCGAAGAAAAAATATATTCAGAGGGTGGAAGGCGAGAGAGAAAGCGGAGAAAGGAAGATGGACACCAAGCCAGTTCCTTGTGATGACTCTTTATCTTGAAACCAAAACTATTCTCCGATCAAATTTTCAGTCAGATGGAACTTTTCCCACACTTTACCTTTTTTTTGCCCTCCGATTCATTCCAGCTCTCTTTCTCTCTTTCTCTCTCTCTTGCTCTTTCCCTTATTCACTGTCTTTCTCCCTTCTATGATTAAACTTAAAAGTCCATCATTTTCTTATACTCCACCCTAAAGTGTATATATACATCCGTGTCTTTAATGGAGGGACTCGCCCTACGTCCGTGCTTCCCCCCAAATAACTCTGTTTCCCACTCCTTTAAAAACATGGAGGAGAAAGCAGAGGGAGAATGAAGAGAAAGAGAATCAAGTGGCACTCCCCTCGTTCTTATGTATCCAAAGGTTTCTCTGGTCTTGGTACATTCGCAAAAAAAATGGATTTTCGTGGGGAGAAAATAAAATAAAAATTCGATTCTAGGAGCTCTAATATCCGGTTAAATAAAAGGAGCAATTCCATTAATATCAAAGCTGCATGTCCAGCCACCTTTTTCCCGCTCAAAAAGACTGTAAAGGTCTGTAAAGGTGCTTTTTAAGATAATAATAATAATTTCTATTGCGCTCTGCAATACTCCCGTAATGTTTTGGGGGTAATGAGTAATTCTGTAGCTTTATCGTTAAGCAACGTTTCATTTGAACGGCCAATATCGTTCAAGGCGATGAAGTGTGTACTAAAACGTGCTCAATGACCTTTCTAATAGCTGAGTGATCACGCCGGCTGAGGCTGGACCAGGTCTTTACTTTAGCTACTGGAGAATTTATACAAATACAAAAGATATTAGGCGGGGTTGCGTATTGCATATGCAAGCTGTGGGCACAAACTAGGTTAGGTCTGAATAGTAAATAGGGGGAACTGCAGGAGTTGCAGGCATTCTTATGAGAACGTTGAATTTTGAGGGACATTTGGAAAATACTGCTCAGCAAATTCTAAAGGTGGGGTTCAAAGAGGAAAGCGAGGAAGAAAGAGAACTATACTAAAATAAAATAAACTATAAAAATAAAAGGGGAGAAAGGGAGAAGAAAAATGCGAAGAGAAACAGAAAATATAAAAATAAAAGAAGCGAA
>JAQGBT010002709.1:0-22763 GCA_034698585.1 Disparrhopalites patrizii | reverse complement strand
ATCGCCCCAGCCCATCCGCTTTTGTCCCGGAATACTCCAGGCCCATGGGACCGCCGCCGCCGGCTTACCGTCAAACTTCCGATTGTGACAAGGGTCATCACAAAGAAAGTCGTAAGTATTCTCTAATCCGCGATTCATTAAATTTAATTAAATTAATAATTTTAATACACGTTATTCATTATAGCAGCGAGTTGTAAAATTTTCAAATTTCTTTCGCCCAGAAGTTTTGCTTTTTCGACGAAAGGTCACTGTTAATTTTCCCTAGAACTTATATTTCATTTGCCTTAAAGTAATTATACATATTTAAAGAATTTCCCTATACAGAAACATTTTTAATTGACTTAAATTCATCTAAAAATTGTTTTCATTTGACTTAAATTTTTTATAGCGATTCCCCAAAAACGTGTTTTCATTTAGCTTACTTTTTTTATCCCTAAAATTTGTTTTCATTTTGCTATAACAAAAAAATTCGATCTATTTCACTAAAAATGTGTTTTTGTTCGGGTTGAATTTTCATTTAGCAATTTCCATAAAAATGTGTTTTCATTTGCATTGAATTTTCTTTTAGCAATTTCTCTAAAACGTGGTTTCATTTGGCTTGCATTTTCTTTTAATAATTTTCCTAAAATTTGTTTTCATTTGGCTAAAACATTTTTTGTAACTATTTCCCTAAACATGTGCTTTCATTTGAATTGAATTTTATTTAGCAATTTCCCTGAAACTTGTTTTTATGTGGCCTACATTTTTGTCTAGCAATTTCCCTAACATTTGTTTTTATTTGGCTTAAATTTTCTTTCAGCTATTTCCTAAAAAATACGTTTTCATTCGGCTTGAATTTCCTTTGACCTATGTTCCTAGAATAATTTGGCTTAAATTAGGTTTACCAATTTCCCTGAAAACGTTATGGCAATTTCTCCAAAATTATTTTCTGTCTTTGTACCTTAAAAGTTGTGCAAATTTGCTCCTAAAACATTTTCTGCTTCATTTCCTATTTTCTGGCCGTTTCGTTTCTTGAATTGGTTCCTGAATTTTCCTGGGCCCGACTGGCACGTTGCCCCACAAATTTTACAGTCAAGATCAGATTTACTTTCTTTATAACGACACTATATAAAAATGACTACCACTCTTACTTTAACAACATCATGGGATCCCCCGAGAGTTTTGCAATGTAAACAACATTCATCCACCATCAATATCACACTAACCTTTTTTCTATAACAGTATACTTGAACGTTTCTATACCACACATGTATTCTATTTTAAACAAAAATTTAACAATTGTAGTAAGACTGCGTAAATATTGATATATTTCATTAAATTAATATACCTTCATTAATACCTGAAACTGGTGTGAAATAATTAATAGTACATATTATTTTTTCCCCACTTTTCTATAGCAGCATATTGCTATAACAGCAAAATTTCATGTGCACATAAAAAGTCAATATTTATATATCAACGAACCTAGAGGCTACTGCTAAATTTTCAATTTTCAAATATTTTGACCCTAGTTTTTACTAATTATAAATTTGTCGCCGGAGAAACTATAATCTATGTTTATATTTTTATTTTTATCTCACAGCTCCTGTGTCTACCATGCCTGAAATGTACTACGGTAGCGGAAGCAATATTCAAGGAAGCGCCAGCAGCTCGATCCCGAGCTTCCAGACTCATTTTCTGAATCCCCATCCCATCCCGTTCTTCTCCATCCCATCGCCAGTGACCCTTGACCCCGGCGTGGTCTACGAGTTTGCCCAGCCCCCGACGAGCAACAGCATGAGCACCTTCAATAAAAATAGCCAACACATTAATAACGCTTACGCCCAGGGTTTGTCCTTCCAAGGTCAGCCGCTGAACAAGGATCGGAGCAAAAACAACCCCCAAAAATTTCAGTTTGTCCCCTCCACGCCCAAAAACGTTCCCATTATTCAAAGTATCCTGAACTCCAGACCTCGCATACCTCCTACAACGAGCCTACCCACACAAATCCAAATTACGGAGACGACCATGACTGTTGCAGGGAATTCCAGCGGCGATGGGGATGCCGCAGAGGCCTCGGAGAACTTTAATATCACGGCCGTAATTCAGAAGGCGGGCTTTGACGATCTCAAAAATTGTGTTCCCATCCCGAATTCGGATGGGGCGTGCTTTATTCTACAGGATGACACCACGGAGGAGACTTTGACGCCGACTCAACCCCCGCCGCCAGAGGAGCCCACAAAAGAGATAATTTATGAGGCTCCGAAGGCATCTGGGAACAATAACTTTCACAATTTCGAGCCTCTGAATCAGAATCATTTACAAGGGGATACAACTAACAAGGACAACAATTATTTTAGTTATCAAGTCTTTGGCGATCCGGGAAAATTTAATAGTAATAACAAGGAACGGTTTAGGGGATTTAGAAGGAGGCCGGGAGGGATTAAATTTCCTAAACTGGGTAGCCATCAAAATCTTGGAGGGTCACATCAAGACGGGCTGGGCATATTTGGCGGTGAGGCTCTTGGTACACAGCAAGCTCTAAGTAAGTACGTTTGGGCCAAAATACACTTAATTGGTAACAAATAAGGGACTAACCTTTAGCCACACATTTTATGAAAATTGATAACGACGTATATGGTGCACACGTATATTGGCAAATTGCATACACATTTGCATTTACAAATTTTACACACATTTGTTTTGGAAAATTTTACACAATATTTACTGCTAAATGTCAAATCGCTTTTATTGACAAATTGTACACATTGTTTTGGATAGACACAAATTTTGTATTGAGAAATTTCACGCGCAATGTTATTGATATACACAAATTTCTATTGAGAAATTGTACACACATTGTTATTGATAGACACAAATTTCTATTGACAAACTTCACGCACATTTTAATTAATAGACATAAATTTCTATTGACAAATTTCCCAAACATTCTATTTGTAAATTTCTATGGGCAGAACACCAATTTGATTTGCAAATTTCTATTGACAAATTCTAAACAAAATTTTACTGACCAAGCATATTCGCAGCAGCGAACGCTAAATACATATAGATTCAAAAATTTGCGTGCTTCCACAATCATTTTTACACATTGTGACATTATTCTTGCACAAGTGTCAACATTTATAATCAAATTGCCACAACATCGTTAAATGCTTGAACAGAACAACAATTTCGCTATTTAGTCAAGTTGTTACAAAAATATTCCACGAATTTCTCACATTACACCAATTTTAGCACTAAAATTAATAAAATTTTCGGTCATAATTTTTCCAGCGGTGTGCAAAAGGGACGTTAGGTAATCCAGATAATTATTTATTTCCATGTATAAATGTATTCCTTTTCCTAATAGCCTCAAGTGATGCCGATGCAGACCGTGAAAGTCAAGGCTCTGACAAAGGTAACAAAATTTTTGAATCAAACAGTTATTTTTTTAAAAAATGACAGTTTAATGACGTTGCGCCATTTATGCAAATGGCAGTACAGGAAGAGATCCTCTCTTCAACTTTTGACGGTCTGCCCGAATCCAAGGAATTCTACGTGAGGTTCCTCAGGCTTTGGGCCATGTATCACAAGCGCCATGGTTGTTCGGCGCGACCGGTTCATTTCAGAAAAAGATATATAGACAAGTTCCTCTCCAAAAAACAAGGGCTTTTACCAAGGATTGACAGTGCTCCTTCAACAACTACGCTTACGCCACAGCATAATGTTACCCTTTCCAATGCAACAATCATTACAATTACGCACTAGATATTTATTTTCATTTTAAAGAACTAAAATTTTGCTTTTACACCTTTACTTACATATTTTGCCGTCCTAATCAACACAGGCTGGCCAAAATTTATGATTTTAACTTATTAATTCAATTTGCACCGCAATATTACATTGCATGGCATGCATGCAAAAACTCTGGGAATATGCAAGTTTATTTATAGTCATGGAAGACAAAAGATGAAAATTTGTACGCATATGTACAATAATACTGGATATCTTCAGGTTCATTTGTTATTACGAAAAAATACACATACATACAAAAATTTTGCTGCTGTACAAATTACGTTTATTACGTGAAAACTTGTTTGCTTCGATGAAAAATAATAATAAATGCCGATATGACATAATTACATATAATATTCGTTCCGTCAAAACTTACTATATAGTGTTAAGTTTTCACAGATTGAGACCCAAATTGATTGTGTATAATTATTCTTGGAAATGCATTGGAAAGAACGGAAAATATTGCTATATTTCCAGAACAAACAAGTCAATTTCTGTGCACTACCGAGGACATTTCAGCAGCGCATGCATTCCAATAAGAAGAAGCCGCACGTACTTGCTAAGAGCATAGCAATGAAGGAAAAGAGTAGAACAAAAGCGTCCAACTTCAAACCTTTAATTCCCCGCTGTTTCACTACTGAACTGCGTTTTCCGAGAAATGCCAGGACGTTTGATTTGGTTGCAATTCGGCCCAATCGATTGCTAAACCTCCGGAAATTTCTACTGGATCCGTCCCAGGTTCTCTTCCGCTTCATGTGTTTCTTACTAGCGACGGCGCACGACGTAAATATTTTGATGCGCTCATTGGGGTTATACTGAGCTGTCCAGAGTTCCCAAAGACCGGATTCCACCACCCGACTCCACAGGGCCTTGAAGCGCGCCCCGAAATGATTGTCCCCCACTAGGAACAGTTTAGGCAAGGAGAAAGTGGGTAGCTCAGGGCCGGATTGGATGAACCGAAGAGGCTTGTGATAGATCATGGACCGGAAGACCCACATCTGGTCATCAAAGCCAAAGAAGGCGTAGCTGCTCTTATCATTTCGAATCTCGTGACCCGCAAACATTTCCGCTCCTCCGTTGTTTGTGTCAAAGAGTGCGGCAAAATGGCACAAATTTGGCCCCAGCACATATTTTCCTATCTGCCCCAGCTTCATAACATTCTTGTAATATTCCCTGTCATTTCGGATGCGCTTTAGCGACTCATTTACAAAGTAGTGCAGATAGGAATAACTTGCGCTCTCCTTGTCGTATCGCACTTATATATCCTGAAAGCTATAAATGCTCTCCTCGGAGCGAACCAATTCTCCCAAGGATTTCGGGCTGAACGGGGCGCTGTTAAAGTACAAAAACGGCGGGATTTCTCCTGGGTAGTAAGTTTCTAAAAATAGCACGGATATCCCCCACAAGGCCAGTAACTTTCTATTTAGCGGGGTAAATTTTTTCTGGTTAGGCCATTCACATTGATTCACAAGGGGCTGAAATACCCAGAATGAAATTTGACCCAGTCCATAATTGAATTGTGGATAATCAATCGCTCGTAAAACTGCCACCATTAAAGTGAATGCGAGTCCTATGCAAAGCCAGGAATTCCAGTCCATTATAAACACTAACGATGCTGGGTGCATTCGGCGATTGTAAACCATGAGAGTCACCACTGATTTTAATTGTTTGTCATACAGGATGTCAAATGAAGGATGGAGGCCTGGCCGTTGAAAATAATCCCGGTAGAGATTGAAAAATGGGGCAAAAACAAATATCTTGCCAATCTGCTGTTTCCATATGGCCTGTCCAATGTAAATGTGGTCGAAATTGTCGTACTTCTGACTGAAATTCAGGTACGATTTCACAAGCATCACTGCAACGGCCGGAGGCTGGGGCGATCTGTAATATCCACGCATTCCGAGATTATGAAAGTCTTTCGTGTACATCATGGGGATTCGGTCGTAGTCGACGATGAAGTTGGTGTACAAACTTCCGCGGAAAAAGTCTCTACACAAACGTTGCCATGTATCCTCAACAGAACTTAGTTGAAGTGGGTAAGAAATATCCCAGAGACGAAAATTTGTGTTTGTTGCCAGACATTGAAAGCAAACCAAGTACACGGATCGACGATGCGGCACCAGAACAATTATCGGGGCCTTCATTTCTTGCATGTATAGTACTCATGAAAGAGTTGCCAATGGAAGGACAAGCTTTTCCAAAGCAATATTACCAAGAATGGCTGAAGCGACATGGATTTTAAGTCCACTGCCGCGTAAAAAAAATTGTCGCCCTTCTTTTGATAATTTCCGCGGTCCTCAAAACAATGGCCTGACTTTGGGTAAAATCTAGAGAAAACCGCTATGTCGAAGGATGTAAATTTTCGACGTAATTTAATGTCCAGCAACCTTCGAATCAAGTTTTTTCGATCTGGAATTTTCAAATCAAGAAGTTGGCGCGGGAAAAACGAAATTTCTCGGAGTACCCCTGAAGACTCATCTTGCGTCTCAGAAGATCTACCACGTGTAAGAAGCTGCACGGAACAATTTCGCTCTTTGATAATTGACAGAAGATTACTGTCGCCGGGGAAATATCTAAAATAATAATATATAAATTTTGCTTTCCAAAGCTTTTAAAATCTACTTTCTTTGTATATACAGTGGAGTCTCGCTATAACAGCATCCAAGGGAGTCCAAAATGTTGCTGTTATAAAAGGAATGCTGTTATAGAGAACACAATTATTATGTATTCTATGCACGATGTGCTGCGAATTTCATGATGTTATGGAGAACATGCTGTTATAAGGGGTGCTGTTATGAAGAGACTCCACTGTACATAATGATCAAACATTTGTTATCATGTACGGGTAATACGTCGACTTTCCCCATTATGCTCACCAAGTATGAACATATGCAGAATATATTTAACTATATTCTATACAACACACATTAGGACCCTAAACATTTTTGTGAGCATTTTTCAATTGAGAAAGAGGTGCGAGAAAATGAACTGAAGGAGACGCACCTGGAGGAATACATTTGTGCCCAATCACTATGTATGCACATATATAGCGCAAATTTTTAGCTCATCGTTCGCATAAACGTTCGATCAAATAATTCTTCTTCATATACATATATAAAACCTTGAAAATATTCACTGGCCAAATTCATTCGAAAATGATGAAAGCGGTCAATGAGCACGTGTGTCAACGTCGCACACGGGCGCATTGAAGAGCCCTTCACTTTTGCTATTTACAAAATTTGAATTGCACCACCAAACTTATACGTATATGTAAACCTGGTGTATTTGTCATTGCACGTCAACCATTTTGGCATTTGAGACTTACCTCTCATAATTCGACTCTCCCTATAACGGTTTCCCTTAAATCCCCAAAGTATCCCCTTTATAGCGTAAAACCATTGTAGAGAACAGCAATTTGTCCGTAAACAATTGAAGAAAGTTTTTGAGGGTAGCATCTGCTGCCACTATTTTAGAGAGAAAACCGTTATAAGGGAACCCGTTATACAGAGGATCGACTGTATACCTGATATGTGAAACGTATGAAGGGTATACATAATTCCAACACGGTTGAAGTCCCCTTAAAGTTTTCAGGAGAGGCAAAAACATATTAATTTTTATGTGTAATGTATTCTATAATGCAAAAATAATAAGTGAGACCTTTCAACAGTTTATTGAAGAAATATACCGTAGACCGGTGCATTCATTTTTTTAATATTCGTTTTAAAACTTAAACCGCGTTTGAAATGCAGTGGACTCTCGCTATAGCAACCCTGAAGTATAATGCCGATTTTCCCGTCATTAATAAGCATTTTTCATTTAAGATCATGTCAATTGTTTCGTTAGTATGATGCTCTCATGTTGACTTAACGTTTTGTATACTTACATATAATACATATAATGCCAATGTTTTAAGTAATTTTTTTCTTTCTTTTTTCTTTTTCGTTAATATGTTTTGCTTAATTTTCATGTGTTATCATATGATATGTTAAAGTTTTTGACTTTAACATATGAGATATGTTACTATATGTATTAAATGCTTATAGGTAAATTCCAAAGGATGAGCAAATTTGCATGGATAACTAAAATGCACCAACAAAATTTACTCAACCATTTAGTCAGTGCGAACTGCGATCACCTTGACTGCAATTTTACTGTTGTATGAGTCACCTCTATTCACTGACGCATCGCACTAGAGAAAGATAAGATAAGACTCCTCAGCAGTTCTCAACTCAATATGTGGGCTTAACCCAAACCATTTTATTTACACACTTGAGTTAAATAAACGCACATGGCGATCCAAAATATTTTTTTGCCTGCTCTGAGTCAGACATAGGCACAGGCAATAATCATGCCATTAATTGTATTATATGCCAATCCATGTACTACAAAAAAGTAAACCAGCAAGGAACAAAATTTCGCACATAAGCGCGGTTTTTTTCAATTTTTGGGGTAATTCAACGTAACTTGCAACTGCAACCAAAAGGACACATTTCAATGTGTACATCCTTTCATAATTTTGTGGCTTGCTTTCATATTACGGCATTACATACTAGGGCTTTCGCCATGGAAACTCTTCCAATGGAGGTAATTAAACCATCCTTAAACAATCACATTTCAGATAAATCTTCAACTCTGACGGCATGATTGATCCTGATTTTTTAATGTGCATTAATTAGCATGGGATAAATATTCTAATTTTATTTATTAAATTTATTTATTATTTATTTATTTATGCAATGTCAAGGGCAATTCCAGATGAATGCAGGTATAATGACAGCAGCATTCAACAATTTCAAAACAAAACGTCAAAACAAATTATGTAATTGTTATTCCAAGGTACAAAGCCGCATACTGAGGCTGATACCAGACCAGAGACATCTCTTGGGCCTCCGGTTGGTTTGCAAGAGCTGGAATGAGGACATTTGTAAGATTCTACGAAAGCGATGCATCGTCAAAATAGCGACTCCATCGCATCCAGTCACAGCAAGATATAAATGCCTCGAGGAATTTCGGGTGTTTCTACAAAACCGGAAATCTCCAGATCTTCCACTTCCCTGGCAAGAGATGCAATTATGGGCGCAGGACTATGAAGAACTGGCCTTAAAATATTCGGAGAAACCCGGCGAAATTTTACCCATAGTGACGCAATTGGTATTACATCGCAACACTCACAATTCTAACAATTTTGCCAACAGTGTCGTAGACAAACTGTGGTCAACCAACTTTTATTCGAAGAATCTTCAAACCCTTATCGTCGAAGATTTCTTTGTAGACCCAACACAAGCGCAATTGTACCAAAATCTTCATTTCCCAGCATTGAAAACGCTACGCTGCAGCGTTGACAGTTGCTCGGAGGACGATAATGGGCTTACTTCGCCGTTAATCTCCATTATAAAGGCTTCTCCAATGTTAAAATACTTACTTTTGTACGACAATCCAGATATTTATCCAATATTAGAAGGATGTGATCTAACCAGATTGGAGCATTTATCCCTCGATGTGCATTCTTCGTCGATTCCCGCATTAATTCGGGCAGATTTCCCCCAATTGAAGTCCTTTGCGTTGAATGATGCCTGCGGATTGAGTCGCGCAAACGTAATGGAAATTATCCGAAAATTTTCTCCCACCTTGGAATCCCTGCAGCTTCCAACCAATGCTGTTTTGACGACGACAATTTTCTTTGACGATACCCATGTGTTCCCCGAGTGTCCCCATTTAAAGGCATTGTCGATGTACGACTACACCGTTGGAAGTAAGCTGCTAGAGCACGTGAAAAATTTGGAATATTTGGCCTTACAACATTTACGAATCGACGTTGGTAAACGTCCCGGGGCGATTACTAGTTTGAAATCGTTGTGGCTATCAGACATCCGATGCATCGGCGAGTGCAAAGATGTTTTCATGCATCGGCTTTTTCAACATTTCCCTTCATTAAAATCCTTGGACATTCATGGTTATGCGTTAGATGCATTTGGAGAATATTTGGCTATTGATAATACAAGCAAATATAGAATATTCTTGGAGGATCTCCGCGTTTACGGTTTCACGGACGATGCAAAACGAAGTATTCGAAGTATTTTGGACTCGCCCTTGATTTATTCTGGTACACATTCCATTAATTATAAGTATTATCATTTTGATTCCCGTTTGTGTCACGGAAAGGAAACCCCCGGAACATTGTTTATAACGAAATATATATTGTGCGTTTAATTGGAATCCATTTAGGTTTAAGAACGCTAAACTTGATTGATCCTGTCGATTCCCTCATGCAGCATCCGAATCCAATTTTTAATCCACATAATTTTCAAACATTGGAGTCAGTCAGTTTTTATTGGGTAAAATGGCGCAGCAAAAGCTTTTTGAAGTGTATAGCGATTATGCATGAAACTAGTATTTGAGATTGGCATTAATTATGTTAATTTTGTATTCTTACTGATTCAGCACGGGCACATGAATGCATCTAATGTAATGACAGTCTTCTGTGGATTTCCCGAGGTAAAAATTAACAACTGTTGCAACATCTGGACAAGCCGGGAGGAACTGGAGAAATTTTTGGCGATTCATCCCAATGCAAAATGTGGGTGTAAATACTCATTCCAACCTAATTTTTCGACGTTGGAAACTAGCTTGGGTTCCTTATATTTTTATTTACGCCATGCCTATAACAGTGGCGCCTTGAAACAAATTTAATTTAATTCCTCAACAATTTAGGTTGCAAATAAATCGACGGTAATATTGAATTACATTTTACTGCTCGTTTCCATTTTTTCTAACAAAGTATTATTAAAGAAATAAAAGACATTTATTTGAATAAGTGGTTGTTCGATGATTACTAATAGACAACGCCGATATGCGATGCTGATACGATTAAATGAATACTTTCGGTCCGTACAAAATAATGAACTGAAACTAAATTGCATGATGCAACATAAAAAGCATACAATTAATGCCGGATAAGTTTTCTGAAATACAACTTCGGACTAATTTGCATACATGAATGCTCCCAGAGAAAAACACAGACGCCTAAAGAAACTCCGGCCCCAATGAAAAGAAAAAGGAACCAAATATCCGAAAATTTAAACGCGTAGCTCCTCCTTCGTCCGCCATTTTGTAATTCACGCCTCCGAAATTTCTCCCGGTACTTCTCCCATTTGTCCCACAGGAAGTGGATGCCCGAGGAAAGGAGACAATGGACGCGGCGAGGGACCAATTGATGAAGCGCGTCCAAGCCATTGGTGACTGTTAGTACCTTCCAGGATTGGAGAAGCCTTTCATCCTGGACCTGGTAATTCCCCGCAATTTTAATTCCAGACTTCCGTCCAACAAACTCTGCCTCCAGTACTTGTTTGGTCAAGTAATATTCCTCCACGGGGGTAATTACGGCAGAGCGTTCCTCCGGTTTTAGAACCTCCGTTAAATTTTGGGGACAGAGCATGTACACGTTATCCCTCATGTTCCTCAATGTATCCACTGTCTTATTCAGAATTCGTTCTAACTCTGGCGCTATTTTCGACGTTCCGTACATGGTACGGCGATAATCTGGTTGCAGCTGCGAATATCTGGAAATCAATTCGTCTACCAGCCTCGTCTTGAATTCGCAAAATAGTTCCTTGGATCCATTGCACACTGCAGGGCAATGTCCTTGGCTTAAGATATAGAAGCTGAAATTGTTAATTTCATGAAAGTAGCGCCATTTGGTGGTAAAGGAGACATCGATGGTCAAGTCCGACTTCAGACATCCTTTGTATCCATTGATTAAAATAACGGATGTGACCAGGAGAGTTGATAGGACGAGATTCCGGAAATTTTCGCGACTTCGACTGTTTAATCTTGGACAGGGACAAACCGGCATTCAAAATAAATATTTAGTTGCTGAAAACTTTAGTTCCGTAAATAATTAATTACAGAATCACTATAAATTAAACACCAGAGATGACCAAAATGCATATATTTAAAACACATGCATTTGAAATACGTATTTAAAATATATTTTTGTATTTTATAATTGTATTTTCAAAGACAGATATTTTCTACATGCATTTTGTAATTTGTATTTAAATACATGAGATTTTTTTGGAAGTTTTTTGCGTGCATCAAAAAAGGCAAAATAAATTTTGCACTTTATTAATTGTGCTATAAAATACAAATGAACGCATATGATACGTATTTTAAATACATTTATTTGAATTTTGTATTTAAAATACGTATTTTAAATGCAATTGTTTGTATTTTGTATTTAAAATACGTATTTTAAATGCATTTGTACGTATTTTGTATTTAAAATACGTATGTAAATACATAACTATATAGCTATACTGATGTATTTTGTAACTTGTATTTTGTGTTTGACATAAAATACAATGTACAAATATTTTTTGCAATTTGTAATTAAATTATTGGGGAACATAGAACATCCGAATGTAATTGTTAATTTCTAATTTGTAATTAAAGCCTTCGATTGTATAGCTATGTATACATATGTATTTATATTTTGTAATTAGTATTTGGTATTTAATTAGTATTTTGGCCATCTCGGTTAAATATACTAACCTAGTGCTTTGTTCCAAATACAAGCTCACGACCAGAAAGCTGTGGTCTCGCAGAGCTGAAAGAGGGCGCTGTAAGGTCTTTTCGCAAGAAAGTGAGATAATGGCAATGACGACGGAAAGGCCCGCACAGAGCCACACAGGCGCTTCCAAAGGATGTAATAAAAATCCGAAATTCTTCCCACGACCTGCCATGACACTGTGGGTAGTGAGAAATTTGAAGGCGGAGGTCGTTCCAGTGATAACAAAATTAAATTTGTCCCACAATTCAGCATTGGTTGTGACGGCAGGGCCAGGAGAATGCCTTCTTGGCCCAGTAAAGACATGGCTGGTCACGTTTAATTGGGAGAATATGAAATTCTTGCTCAGGACTTCGACGAAATTTTGTGTTTTCAATATTTCGCTGTGGGATACTTTACTATTGTCAGTGCCAAGGAGATCTGTGTGCCAACGGACATCCCTGCCACTTGCAAGGACGGATTCATACAGCGCTTGCATGCGTTGAGCGCATTGTTGATCCAACATTTTACATTCAAATGGATAAGTTCCGGCTAGGACTTTGGACGAATACGGATCTCTAATAATTGACTCCCGGTTGACCTTTGAACAATACCAACATACAAAATTTCCCTGAATGGAACCACCATGAAATTCAAGGAGAAAAACGGGGAATATTACTTGAAAAAATGCGATGTGATGGATAATTTTGCTGACGAAATAAGCATTTCCCCGTCGAACGTTTGTATAAATAAAATGAAGGCTCTTTGGATAAATTTTCCACATGGGATTAAAGTACATGGGATAACTGATTCCTTGCATAAGGATTTGAATTGCGGTGCAGGCGTTGATGCTTCTACGTTGATTTTGACACGCATTGGTATGAATTAGAATTTTTAAGCAATTCGTCCGAGAAAATTTTTGAGCACCTTTGTACGCTAGTATTTTCTGAGCGGTGGAATGGTGCTGAAAATTTGCCGTTGTGTGCACGCCGGAGGCATAGGATATTGGGCGGAGGACGTCGCGGAAGCCGATGAAATGCACCAAGCAATGCGTCTGTATTAATGGGGACAAGTTCAGCGTTAGTCTTCGGGGCATAAAAGGAGAACCGACAATAGGATTTATCAAAGCCAAGATGAGGATTAAAATTGGCATTTTTAATCAATTCATACTTGTTTGTATTCGTGTTCTACATATGTTTAATAATATTAAACTACACCCAATTATTATTAAAGTCCAACTAATATTAAAATGTGAGAACAAAAGATCAGTTTTGGACCGTTGAATTGGCTGTATATTGCCTTCAGTCCACAGGAATACAATTATTAAATGTCCCGAACAACAAAAATGCTTTCACGTGATCAAATAATGGGTGACAACATGGTCCAAGCCGGGATTCTCTCAAATATTGGTTCAGCTGCAACCTCTTTGTTGTCCTTATATCTATATACATGTCGGATGCTAGCAGGAATAATTACATATGCATCCAGTTTCCTTAGAGCAATGCAAACATTTGTATAGCACAACAACCTGGCAGAATTTTTACTTACTCGTATTTGTTTAGTATTTTTCAATCAACGAATATGTTATATTGATCAAAACCTTGCTTGTCAAAGTAACTGTCATTGTTGTAGAGATAATTACGAGCAAAATCATAAAGGTAGCCCATATAAAATTGGCAAGACATGATATGTATTTATTCAGAAGGCCACGGAGACATTTAAGGCTTGAAAATCGAAAAATTTGTAGGATTTACTCCCTCTGAAATCAACTATTGTTGGAATTAAAATTTTGAATACGCCGGTGTATATTTAACTGTTTGCTGTGATTGGAGCCATTGTTGCTTCGGACAATGGCTTTTTTTTATGACGCAGTTAGCGTCATCTTATCGTCCCCGTTCAAGTCTTTTCTCTTTCCACGTTAAACTGCCTCTGGCTCTTGGATCCTATTTTTGAACGGTGACAGAATAAAATGTATAGCAAAGAAAGAACAATCAAAGAAAATCGCAGGCGACAGTAATTTTACTCCATTCTGCAATGACATCATACGCTCTTGTACAAGCTAAGAAATCCCACGTCACAAGAGAATTGATTGTTTGCTTCCATAAAAAAAAGCTATTATATACCGGTTCCTTTTCGTTCCATCAGATTTTGTCACGCTTGATTGAGTTTTTTCGAATCCAAGCGTTCTATTTTCACGATCCTCGCCTGTATTTGGCTGTGATTTGTACAACAATATTTTCGGAACATTTTTGTTTCCAATCATCATTCAATTGTTAGGTTTTTTCTTTTGGTCCGTGCTATATGTATGCCAAAGCTATATGCATACCATTTTATTCTTATTCTCATAATTATTTAGTTTTTTGTAGTAAAATCCTACTAACATACTCCAACTATACTTTAAGCCAGGGTATATGTATTTGTCAGCTCTTCGTACACAGTGGAGTCTCTTCATAACAGCACTCCTTATAACAGCATGTTCTCCATAGCGTCATGAAATTAGCAGCAGAATACTTCACAATTGTGTTCTCTATAGCAGCATTCCTTTTATAACAGCAAACGTTTTGGTTCCTTTGGATGCTGTTATAGAGAGACTCCACTGTATGTATATACATACCTACATATAGTGTATACATATTTTACTTTTTTCTTCGACGCGACCATCTTGACCCGATCTCAACTCCAAAATCAACCATTTTCCGCCTTCATCAAGAAATTCCCCATTTGTCTCAATCCCCCCCAGCTCCCGTTTACAAACAAGTTTTCGTGTTGGCTTTCGCCTTTTTTTTGTGTTGGTTGTGTCAAGTTTGGGCTTTGCCCGTTGATTGGTAATTGTTGGGATTATACCCGTGTATTTTTTTGCATTAGCCCTAATTGTTAATTTTTTGGCCTGTATTCCTCGGTTTATGTTGTTTTGTTTATAATAAAACCCATTGTGTAAATGGCCTTTGTATTCGTGACACTAACCTGGAGTTGGCATTGTAATTGCTTCACCACGTATCGGCTTGTTCCCATCCTTTAATAATGCGACAATATGCACCTTACATGTACGAGGGGTTGGAAAAATAATGTTGCTATAAAACAACTTGTTATAGAGAGACTCCACTGTACAGTGCATGTCTCTACAAGCTGTCGCCAGCTATGCCACGGCGATTTCAGAATGAGGCACCTTTTTTGTGACGCTCTTGTTACGACCACGACAACACGAAAGCATTGCGTGCAAACAAATTTTTGTGCTTGATTAACACATCCCTTACGTAATTGTAATGAGAAAATACAAACGTAGACAAAAACAGGATCAACTAATCGAAGACAAATGTGTAGGCGACAATAGACGCCTATCATGTTGTTATTTCGATCTTCATTTTAATATAAAAACATCGTTACCATCTAATATTTTCAGTTGCACTGATTGCTGCCACACCTAAATGATTTTATCTGTATTGAAGCGTTCAATTGTCGTCATGCTTTTAACAAACTTGCCCAGGAATTTCTGCTTCTTCTACACTTTGCGCAGTGATCTCATTATTGAGCGGAATCTACTCCGAAGTTAAACCTCTTGGCTTTCACATTAGAGAAATATACCATCCCGGAGGATTTACTGTACAGCAAGGTGAAGGTCTTCGGACTTCCCCTTTGGGCCATCAATGTGAATCGTGAGCCGAAAACGCCCATGGAATGGCTTCGTCCACACATTCACGCAGTCACCATTCTCTTTATCATTGGCGTTTTTGTATACATATTTGAAATCTTACTCTCCAACACAAGAGAAAACTGGGTAATATATCATTGTTAAGGAAACAATATTGAACAATTCGCGAAATCGCGGTATACAAAACTTTGTAAACGAGTTTTTCTTAATTCCAAGACTGACTAAATAATTTTTTCCTTAATTCCAAACATGGTTAAAAATTTTTGTCGTTAATGGAAAAACTGACTAACGGATTTTTTACTTAATTCTAAAGCAGACATGCGGATTGTTTCCTTTTCAAAACTGTTTTTAATTATATACCAAAGTTTTAGCCGCAATTTGCATCGGCTGTTGGATCGTCCTATTCGTATACACTTGGCAATACAAAATTTACCGGACGTGGTTGATATGCGGTAAGCTTTGATTTCCGTATCAACGTCAGGTAACAAAGCAAATCAGTACGTATTGTCGATGGCACGCATATACAGTGGACTCTCGCTATAACAACCCTGAAGGGAAGGGCACTAATGGTTGTTATATGGAAAAGTTGTTTACATAACACTCAGTAGGTACACTAATTATACGAAGGGCTGAAAAATAAAGTTGTTCTTGAGCAAAAGTTGTCATAAGGAGAGTTGTTATTCCGAGAGTCCACTGCATACATATTACAAGAACGGCTAACATTTTAACAGCATCACACGCTATAACGGTTTTTTCAAATTTCTAAATCCCTGCCATAAATTACTTTTTGCTATAACGGTTTTAGGCAACGCCCTCATACGCTATACCGGTGTTTCTGTAAAAAACCTTCTTTTAACGGTTTTCTTTATACCGGTTATTCGTAATAACGGTTTTTCTGGCTAATTTTGGCTAAACCGTTATAAAGAGAATCGACTGTAATCAAAATCTTATAATTCGTGTAGTCCATGTAGTATAAGTGGTTCGAGCTAAATATAAATTGATAGAAATTAGCAAGAACTATTTGTTCAAGCTTGATCTCATCTTGCTGATATTACGAAAATTGCATACACTAAAATATTATTTGCGACATCAATCATAAATATATGCTTTGTTGAGTGCAAGGTTTTAAATATTACGGCCAAATATACTCCACCATGGAAATTTCAAGGGTTTGCAGACAAAAGGTCCACAACGCTTTTTATAGGAGAAACAAAAAACTATGTCCGATAAAGTACAACAAAACTCAGGAATTATTGTTTACTCTAAGTTAGGTGCTTTCATCAGTTTAGATGTGTCTGTATGTGCCTCAAAAAAATTTCACATCCCTTATGTTTTAAATTACAACAAATTTCAGAATTGCATTTTTGCACTTATCTTTCCCTTTCCCTTGCAAAATTATCTTTACCAAGTTCATCCTACAAAACCAAACAAGAATACGATAGAATTGTGGCGCCTTGCCGTTAGACTATGATAACTGGACGTACTTTAGCTGTATAATATATATTGATGATTTGTATAATGTTGATTTGAGTTTTCGAAACTTTTACAGAATGTTCGGATTGTATTTCATATACTACCTGCATACGATATAAAGTTAATCAACCGGCTATAGGTTTACCTGCCGTGTTTCCACCTTTTACTTCACTTCTCTGCTCACCATCTCTTCTTGCCCAGATGAGGGAGCTATATATATTGCAGGTTTGACATGCGCGTTTGTTCTCCAATTAAAGTACTATAATATTAAGATGTTTATTGAACATTTATTTATTGTGCGTGGCGACCGTGGGAAAATCGGTTCATATACTTAATATGTTAATACCTATACACGAGTAGAACATTCCTTTTTGTTTCCTCCGAAAAAAGTCTCTCGTATGCACCTACACCTATGTACACAGTTTTGTGTAGAAAATATAGCCCTTAAAAAACTATGTAGACTGCATATCTAATTTAACTATGAAAAAGGTAATGAATCATAAACGATAAATAAACCCCTCCACCCCAACTGGCAGCTTATAAACTGGAATCCTTGCAAAATTTTTACAAATCGGGTTTTCATCGGCTAACGGCTGCATATGATTCATTGAATTATGTACAAGAGGGTGTACAAATGGAATGAATGAGAAATTTGAACGTTGGTGGAAATGCATTTGGAAATGCACATATAGTGACAGAGTTCATGGAGAAAATCAGTTTTAACCAAAATTCCGGAGTCCCGACTCCTCCGCCGTAAGTGGGAGGAGCTTAGAAAAATCGGGAAGTGACATTTTCACTCAACGATTTTTCAGCCGCATATTGCCCGATTTTCATAAAAATTGGTGTGCAAGTTCCTTGAAGCAAGTCAGAGTGATCGTTTTCAAGCGCAACCCTTAAATACGAAAAAAAACAAAAATCCGATTTTTGGATTTTTCTAAAATTTGGCAAAAAAACAGCTTTTTATGACTAAATGATCATTTCAGAGCATTGTGCTGAGTTTCTTACTAGAAAAAATCCGAAATCTTGAAAAAACTGAAAAATCCGAATTTTGAACATTTGAGATTTTCTCCCTAAAATCAATTTTTATTGAACGCAGAACATCTTTTGAGCATTGTGTGATAATCCTTTCTTGCCAGACAAAACCCCGAGGTTGACAACTCGAATTTTAAAAATCTGAAATTCTGATTGTTCGGTTTGCTGAATCCTCAGGGATTTTCTGGTGCAAAAGACCTATTACACAGTGCTCTAAAGAGGCTCTGCGTTCAATAAAAATTGATTTTAGGGAGAAAATCTGAAATGTTCAAAATTCGGATTTTTCGTTTTTTTAAATATTTCGGGGTTTTCTTAGTAAGAAATCCAACACAATGCTCTGAAATGATCCTTTAGTCATAGTAATATTGCTTTAGGGCCAAATTTTAGAAAAATCCGAAATTTGGAATTAAGGGTTGCGCTTGAAAACGACCACCCTAACTTTCTTCAAGGAACTCGCACACCAATGTTTTTGAAAATCGGGCAATATGCGGCTGAGAAATCGTTGCGTGAAAATGTCACTTCCCGATTTTTCTAAGCTCCTCCCACCTACGCCGGAGGGGTTGGGACTGGGGAATTTTGGTTAAAACTGATTTTCTCCATGCACTCTGTCACCCTATATGCATTTCCAAATGCATTTCCACCAACGTTCAATGTTCTCATTCATTCCATTTGTACACCCTCACAAGTATATTATAATTAATAATTGCATAAAGCAATACATAATATATACAGCTGAAGCTGCATCTTCAACGTATGAATATTCCGCATTTATACCGTGGTCTTTTGTAACATCGGCTTCAATGCTTTCATTATATCAGTATGTTGTAGAGCTCGGTGTAAATCCCAACAATCTCAAATTCACCTTCAATATTTAGTTTCCATCGTTTCATTTTAGGCTAATGTAATTTAAAGTCACTCCCCTTCCATTTTACTCAAATACCTTTTCAACCCATTTCCCCATACGGTACAATAAGGCGCAATGCAAGTACCGAATCAAAATCTAATTTTTTCACATGGAAATGAATACTGAATACATAACATGTTTTATATTTATACATATGGTGGATTTACCCATTTAATATCCGCTGTTCTATACATATTAAATGTATTAATTAAAGCTGAAATTGGCAAAATTTTGCATCTTCCTGTACCTATAAGTACTTCATTCCATCCAGGTATAATTTTTAGCCGTACTTTTGAATTTTTCGGAGCTCTACGCGGTGTGAAACAAGTAACAGACAACATTCCTAACATTGAGATGGGCCCCTTACTCTGACTTCTTCTTATTAGGAAGAAAGTACCTGTAAAAATATTTTTCATCGGCATTGGTTTCTCCATATAAGCATAATACTTAGAATCTGAATGATAGATGTAGACCCATTATTGTATGTATGTATATTAATGTAAATTCGCACGCACCTTTATCATTATGTATACATACCTGTACAGTGTATGCATACGTATGAGAAAAATCAATTAGTAAAGACTGGCGGTCTAAAAGCCGTTTTTGACGTCATCTCTCTCTCTCTCTTTCTCTTTCTCTTCCTCGAAAAAAATAATAATGAGGGTGATGGACTCTTCGATGGAGGTAGGCACAGGGAGGAATTAATAATAATACATTAAAGAAAGGAAACCAAAAAGCGTAAAATAAGCATTGTGTATATACATATACGCAACTTGCTAATAATTGGAAAATGACTTGTAATGATGAAGATTTAGTGGAGAGATCGTGCTCAAGTGATTACTACTTGCTGACATACTAATACTCTCTCTTTCTCTCTCTTTCTCTCTCTTTCTCTCTCTTTCTCTCTCTCTCTCTCTCTCTCTCTCTTTCTCTCTCTTTCTCTCTCACTCGTTGCCTTTTAATTTCTGCCTCATCACCCTCTTTCTCCCTCGTTCTCAGCTCCCTTCCTGCAAATATTCTTTGATAATGCCGTTCATTACAAAAACTTTCCTGGAGGTCAATGTTTCCACCCGTGCACACGCAAGGTTGTTGTTTTTTGTGCGAAATTGATTTCTTTCGTATCTTGACGGTTTCTTCGGGCAATAATTGCAAGATAAAAATGTAAGTGCCTACATATATTGATGAACGTTGGGTGATAGCTAGGATCCACGCATTCTACATTTGAGTGTTGAGGGGTCAAGTGCAACATTGTGGCCTCCTTTTTGCAATTTTTTGATTGCATAGACCATTTTACAGAAAAACGCTTGGTGAAAGACATAACAAAAGGTTTGATTTTTTTTTGCACAGTAATTTTTGCGATTATTCTTTTAACGTTTAAAATCCGAAAAATGTCAAGCACATTGTGCACATGTTTTGTATATGTACTTCTTAGATTACATATTAAATTAATTTTTACGTATTACATATTACATTAACATATTGAATTTATTTTTAGTCTAGCTACTTATTAAATTTTTTATATTATCATATATAAATGTTTTATTATAATGCAGAAATTATTTTAAAATATTATAATAAAAAAATTTATGATTATAAGACCAGTTTAGTGTATTGAAAGCGTCTCTTTTTTCCCCAGAATTTTCCAAAATGCTACAAATCCTGTCCATTTTGGCGGTGGTGTTCCTTGCATCACAGGCGGAAGGAGCTCATACGGGTTTCTACCGGGGCATCGGAGAGCCCTGCCTTCAAAAATCGTATTGGGAAACGACACGCCGTGGAACTTGCGACGAACTTCGGGGCTTCTCCTGCCAAAATTACCCGGAATACGGAGGTTGGGTCTGCGCCTGCTCCACGCCCTTTGCCTACGACCCACACAGCAATGAATGTCGCCGTGCACTCAATAATCACTGTCAACACATGTCTTTGAATAGGCTCCGGGAGGCGGGGTGGTACGATAAATGTCAGCAAAATGCCGAGTGTGGCCTCAGCACGAGTGCAAGTGGGAAGCCCGTGGGCCGGTGCATGTGCAAGTCGGGATTTCAGTTGTCTTACGGCGCGGATTTCTGTGAACGATAACATTAAAGTAATAATGCATGTCAGCAAATGCTAAATGCAGGTGGGTTGTGACAAGCAGTAATAGCGAATAACCTACGCATAATAGCGGTTAACCTTATTAATCATTTAAATTATTAATTTATTATTTTCCAATATTTTCAGATTTTTACAATTGTAATTATAATACATGATTCCGTTAAAATAAATTTGCACATGTTGTTTGTTTGTTGCACATTTTTGCAATTTATTTAATATGCATTTTTTTTATTTCAATATTAATTATTAGTTCGCTGGATCTTGTTACAACTTATGCTGTGTGTCCAGATATAATGGTGCAGTAAACTCGGTATAAAGGTATAGTCTCTATAAAGGTTCCCCATAAAATAGGAAATCACATGTTGTAATGAAAAGTCATGTACGAAAACCGGAGTTTGCTTGCTAACAATTGGAGGATGTTTTTGAGGGTAGAATTTTTTTTAGTTACCATTACCGACGTATAGAAAAAATTGTTATAGGGCGTCCGTTATAGAGATTAATGTCTACAGTGGAGTCTCTTGTATAACAACTCTGAAGGGAAAGAGCTTAAAATATTGTTACAGGGAAAAGTTGTTATATAGAACATAAAATATGGAATTTTCATGTACGAAGGGAGGGAAAAATAATGTTGTTATAAAGATACTTGTTATATAGAGACTCCGCTGTATCAACGACTAAAAAGCATATAGAATAAATTCCCAGCTTATTGCAGTAGTCATGAGCTTGTTATATTCAATTGTGCTACTCCAAGTTTTCTTCTGAAACCACATAAATAAGTGTACGCTGTACAAGATACATATGTACATACAGTGGAGTCTCTCTATAACAACCCTGAAGGGAAGTGGAGAAGATATTGTTACAGGGAAAAGTTGTTATAAAGAACATAAAATATGTACTTTACATGCACGGATGGCAGAAAAAATAATGTTGTTATATAGAGAAGTTGTTATACAGAGACTTGTTATAGAGAGACTCCACTGTACATATTTGGTATCTCGTTAAAAATCATGTGTGTTGTGCCATAAAATATGGATTTGGCTCCAATTGTGTCCCTGACAAAAACCGATGGAATTTTTGACGACACAGTTTGACACTTGGATAAATATAACTATTACTTATAGTTACAGTGGACTCTCTCTATAACAACTCTCCGTATAACAACTTTTTCTCTATAACTATACTTTATTTTTCAGCCCTGAGTCTATATAGTGTACATATTGTAGTAAATGTGGGAATAAACGCTGGGGAACAAGCGAACTAAAATTAAAATTAAGGGAGAATCGAAGCACGGTTTG
>JAQGBT010002708.1:0-22765 GCA_034698585.1 Disparrhopalites patrizii | reverse complement strand
ATGACAATTTCTGAATCAAATTTAAATTAATAAATCAAACATGAAAATTTCTGAATCAAATTTAAATTAATAAATCAAACATTAATATATCTGAGTCAAATTTAGATGACTAAATCAGAAATTTAAATTACGAAATTTCAACTATACTAAATGAAACAATAAAATAACTAAATGATTCTAAATTAAAATGGCCGTCACACTTGTATATACGTAGATATATGTAATTGTTAAAAATAATTGAAAATAAAATTCTTGCGTCCAGATTCCTACAGCTGGCTTTAGATAACACCACCAGCATGGACATCGTCAGCGTCTCGCAGTTAATGGCGGGAAATTCTGTGGGCCGTCAGGTGGCGTACGAATTCCTGAAGGAAAACTTCGGGCCCAAACCTCCGGTAGGTCCCCGGGAATTCCTCACAGTCGCCTCCGTCCTCAGTCAGTACTGGAATACGCAGCGAGATATTGACGATGTATAACGGCCATTTATTATATTTCATGCAAGCATATTTTTGCGAAATTGTTTATGTTTTGAACCTGACACGATCTATCTCATCTAGTTTAGACGTATTATTAGCATTTAGCAAAAATATGTCATGAAATAATCATGCCAGTTTTTCATAATCATGCTAGCTTCAAAATTTCCTGGACGATAATGGTGGCCACTTCCCGGAAATTTACCAACCAGTTATCAACCAGATGGTCGGTCGCATCCAGAGCAACATTGCCTGGTTCGAGGATTTCGGAAAGCCGATTTCCGCCTGGCTCCAACGGTTTCTATAGAACTCGGCTACAATCCTGGAGAAAATTCCTATTTAAATGAAAATTCTGGCTACACACGACGTTTTGTAATTTTATAAATTATAAATGTAGCTCAAATTACAGTTCAAACAGAATGTGTTTTAATTTCATTTAATTAAAAAATAACTTCCGTAAATTGTACTGGCCAAATTAACCTCGAAATACATTTAATCTATAAAGCACCATTTAACTTCAAAAATTCTTATTTTGTAAAAAATATTTAAAAACGAATTTTCAGGATTTTTCAAAATATTCCAAAACGCATATTTGTTTTGGTTAACTAAAATAAAAAGATAATTATTCATTTTATATGCTGGTTTTTATAACGTTTTATCACGCGTCGGTGAACATTTTATTTATTTTGTAAATACGTATATATATGCAATTTACAACAATGTCGTAAAGCACTTAAGGCCTACGAAATGTTTTCATTTGGGAATGCTGTCGTCATTTGAATTCTTCATAAACTGCGGGCAGAAGTTTTATTTTTCATTCAAAGGTCAACTTCCGTGAAATGAATGGAACTTCCATTGAAAGGGCAAATAGATTCTTCTGGAATTTCTAGAGGTAAAAAAAATAGATCCATTTAGAGATACATAAAGCTAAATAAATAGGGATTCCCTTTTTTATTTTATTTTTTCAGATCAAAAATCGCACCATTTAGTTTTTAAGCTTTGTTATTGACGGCGCTCTGGCGCTCCCCGACGCCCTTCTCCAAGAAGTCTTTCCTCTGTTTGGCCAGCACGGCCTCCCTCTGAGAGCGGGACTTCCAGAGCCACGTCCGACAGTCCTTCTTGCATTTCTTGGCCAGGAATGGATGGAATTCCTCGGAGACTAATTTGGCCACGTAGTCCGCATCGGGAATGGGCAGATCCTTGGGATTGAGTAGAGTTAAGACGGGCGGAGTTTGTGGGTCCGGATCCACGATGTCATCGTCCGTGTCGTAGTAGTTGTGGTTGTCCATCCGATCTTTCGACTCTAAAGTGACCATTATGTATGCGATTATATACCTGACACTCTTTTTCGTTTATTGCAAAAACAACAGGTTTGAAAATATTGTTTGATTGATTCAATCTTCCTCTGATTATTTTGATCGTTGTGAGCACCGGTAAGTTTGAACGAGGAAAGTTTCAATGGAAGAATAAAATGGGTTAAATTGTGAATTATGAATCAACAAAATCATCCGTAAACTGAACTTGCACTCGAGACTCGAGACGAGAGAGAGAGTGATGAAAAAATAAGAAAGATCGAAAGATAGAAGATTTTCAGTTTTACAGGTGCAGTTCAATCAAAAGCCAAGAAACAACTGAAGGCACTAAAGGGCTAAATCAGATGAGAATATCGAAAAGCGAAACAGAAAATAAATAAATAATTAATTAATTAATCGTTGTTTCTTGCAAGTCTTCCTCTTCTCGTATTTTTTCTTTGAATTGGTTGCGATTGAAAAATAGAAATGAAATCCAGGAAATGATTATCGGTTTATCAGATATTAGATTTAATTCCACTTGGTTGAAAAAACAATAAAACTGATAACTGCTACAAGATACAAACAACTAATATTTAAAATTATTTGATATTATGTACACAATCGACATTCGAATATGTATAGATTCTTTATAAATATGCATAGATCAAATAATCTAGACAAAAGACAACTCTAAAATGATCCGAATGCGCATGGTACTTTTTAATTCATTTTAATTTTAATAATAAGTTTTTATTTTATTAAATAAAAAGTTAGTATTAGTATCGTTGGTCGAGCTTTTATGATTCCAATTGCGCCAATGCGTTACTTCGGTAATCCATCTGGATGAATTATTTATTTTTAATTCACAGAAGCATAAAGCATTTTATCCAACTCTTCCAGTAGCATGGCGTTTCGTCAATGCAAGGCATTGAAAGCAAGCAGATTATAAATTAAAATAAATTAAATTAAAACCAGCGCATTTTGCGTGTACAGCGGACTCTCTCTATAACGGACCTCCATATAGTGGTTTTTTTCACTACAACGGTGTACACAAACCCGTCCCGAGAGATTTACTCCGGTAAATTCACTCCTTATAACAGTTTTCTCGATCACAGATTTTTCTATTAAACGGGGATTCCCCCGCCATTCAGGTTGTCTCCCTATAAAGGTATTGGACCAGGCCAACGCATACTTCTCTCTCTATAACGGTTTTGCACTAGCTTTGAATCTACCGCCGTTTAGCCTACTTCTCTATAACGGTTTTAGACCGTGGCTTTGCATAGTGCTCTCCCCATATCGGGTTTTCTTAAATTTTGAATCCCCAGCCATTTAAAGTGTTTCTGTATAACGGTCTTGTATTACATTGGAGTCTCTTTATAACAAGTCTCTTTATAACAACTTTTCTATATAACATTATTATTTAATATAATTATGCCGGTTATTCTCTATAACGGTTGAATGTAGGTGCTTTTTGCTAAAGCATTATGATTATGGACAGAGTCGACTGTATACGTACTTATTTTAGCTAATGATATTTTCAAACGTTTGCTTGCTGTCAAGTCATAGTAAAACGTTATATCTATAGGGACAACCACATTATGCTTTATTTTTAGAACAAATTATGCTTTTTCCCAAAATCGATAATGTTTTTATGCTTTTAAAAATTATGCTTTTTACAGACTCATTATGCTTTTAAAATTTTACCAACTGAGCCAATTATGCGGATTTTACTCACAGACATTGTTAAATGGTCAAAAATGGCAAATTTTAAAGAATTTGTGGCAGCAAATTTTCATTTTCTGGAATCCTGAGAATTTTTCAATCATTAATTAGCAACAAACAAGAAAGAAACAAGAATTAATATCAGCTATACATCAGGGGTGGAGATCGGAATCGAAATCCGAATCGGTAATCGGAATTCATCCGAATTTTTGAGCAATCGGAATCAAAATCCGAATTTGAAAAAGAATTAATGCAAGATTTGTATCGGAATCGAAATCCATATTTAATGATCAAAATTCCGTAAAAATCGAACTTAATTTCGATTCCGATTCTGATCTTTTTTAGTTGCCACTTTAGGACTGTTTTGCATAATCTGTATAATTAAATATAGGAATGTAGGCAGAATTTAAGTATTCATGTTATGTTTTTATGGATTTGGCACCCACATACTTACCTGTATCTCAGTTTTATTCGCGATAGTTTCCGTTATGTATAATTATCTATACATACAATAATGATTATGTATACTACAAGTTGTAGTATTTACCAATGTAGTATACTTACGTACGTACAATGCAGTACCTGTGAGATATTTAAACTTCCATGTATTTAAAAAACAATTTTAGGGGTTATGTTCAATCTGATTGAATTTTACAGTGAAAAATTGCTAGGATCGACTAATAGTTTTAATAAATTGTATATTTTCGGTAATTTTTTAGGATCAAAATTAGCTGTGTTAAAACTGTAGGAACCGTGTTAAATGCACTAGGAACTGCTGTCTGGGTAATTTTTGACAATAACGTGTTTGTTACGAAACAACAATATTTAAAAACAATTGTGGTTATTCCGAATGTTGCTATAGATCCGAATCGGAATCAAAATCCGAAAGATCCGAAAAATTACGGATTGATTAGAATTCAATCCGTATAAAAAATAAAAATCAATCCAAATCGGAATCAGAATTAAAAAGAAAAATTTGTAATCTGAATCGCAATCCGAATCGGTATTATTTTTTGGATCTCCACCCCTGCTATAAAGTCGGAAATTTTACTTTAGGGAGCTGGTACATATTACGTCATCCTTTTTCCGGGTCAAAGGGACTGACTGACCCCTATGGTGATGACAGAATAGCGTTGCCGTAAACGGAAGGGTCTGAGGGACTGACTGACCCCGATTGATGACGTAATATGTACTACTTCCCTTAGACATCAGCAGTGATTAAGAATATGCCGTTATAAAAGCAAATCTATACTACTTTCTTCGAAATATTGACTTCTAGGGTTAATTCTTTGAAGCAATTATGCCATTTGAAATCAATTATGCTTTTTGAAATTGATTATGATTATTATACTTTTAATGCTTTTCATGTTTATTTTTTTACGAAATCGTATGGTCCAAGGTACCTAAGATGCATTTTACTTAGACATTCGGGGGTCTAAAGCGACACTTTAACATTTATGCTTTTATGCTTTCGGTTGTCTCTCATTATATCCAAACGCTTTGGAAAAACGCTGGCGCCATCTCCTGGCCAAAACTACTTCTCATGCCGGTAGATAGATTATACGTATTGCATTGTAGTTTCCATTTCCAACATTCGGCAAAAACGTTGGAGTGCAGAATGAGATGAATTCATTTACACGTTACAAAACTCAATCAACTAAACCAACTTTTATTAGTGAACTTATTTCAACGTTAATAATCGCCATTAATAAAACAGATACTGCGCCGCTGCTTCATCCGAAGTGGCAACGCTCCCAAACCACCGACGTTCAAGATCCATCGTTTGCTGCGCCATTAATAGATTCAAGTTATTTCGAACAAACCCGTTTTGCAAAACCATCCTGGCCAGTGGTCGACTATGGAGCCCCATTCTCTCCGAGAAGGTGAGGAGCTTCCACATGTTGGGCGTCGGGATTTTCACCCAGTCCTGGAGGAAGAGCGTGAGCATTACTTGCGGGGATAAGAGAGCAAATGGCGGTGGAGTTAACCGGGGAATCTGTAAAAGATAATAATAAATAATAATTGCATTTTGTAATATTCTACTGTCGTAAGGACCATCCTGCATTAGGCGCAATACATTTTAACCTATCAAGTTCAGTGAACCAGTTATGCGGAAATTCCCCAAAATAACGAAGACAAAATTAATGCTTTTGATTGTGTTTGTTTTCTGCTGTACCAAGAAATTATATATTCTTACAATTAGGTCAATGTATAGGAAATTACATAGAAATAAATAAATAATTATATAGCCCCTCTTAAACAAAACATATGATTTTGCTATGCAAACCTGTTTCCCATGCAGGATTAGATTGTGGATCTAGGAAAAAAATTCATCCGGATTCGATAAACATTGACCGATTTATGGCGATTTTTTCAAAAACAGAAAACATTTAATTTTTCCACAAAATCACATAATTGTTTCAGATTTTAGGGACAAAGCTTTTGAGTTCAAAAAGTGTTCGTTCACAAAGTGTTCGTTCAAAACGGGGCAAGCGTGTTTTCTGAGCAGAATTTTATTGCAAATCTAGAAACAATATTCCCATTCAGACCAACACAAATCGGCCAAATTATGGTCATTTTTCCGCGCCACGTTCAAAAATAGGAATTTTTGACGAAATTAATATCTGCTAATTTAATGAAAGTATTGCAACAAAGACCATTCAGAAGTATTTTTTTACTTAAATTGTCATTAAATACGCTGGACACAAGTTCTGCATTTTGGCCACACCGAAGACAGAACCAAGTATCGATTTACAGTGGACTCTCACTATAACTATACCCTGAAGGGACAAAAATAGTTCTAATATGTAGAGACAACCAAAAGCATAAAAAGCATACCTAAATGTAAAAGTGTCACTTTAGACCCCGAATGTCTATAGGTAAAATACATCTTAGGTATACCTTGGACATTATGATTTCGCAAAAAAATAATGCATAAAAAGCATTAAAAGCATAATAAGCATAATTAATTTCAAAAAGCATAATTGATTTCAAACGGCATAATTGTCCAACAATTACCCTTAGAAGTTAATATTCCGATGAAACGTTTATAGATTTACTTTTATAACGGCATGTTCTTAATCACCGCTGATGTCTAAAGTAAAATTTCCGACTGCATATAGCTAATATTGATTCTTTTTTCTGTCATTTTTGTAGCTAAATAATGAGTGAAAAATTCTCAGGATTCCAGAAAATCAAAATTTGTGGCCACAAATTCTTTAAAATTTTCCATTTTTGACCATTGAACAATTCCTGTTAGTAAAACAGCATTTGGCAAAAAGCATAATTAGTTTTGAAAATAAAGCATAATATGGTTGTCCCTATAGTAATATGGAAAAATCGTTATCTGGAACAAGTAATATGTACACTACATATACATATGAAGGGATGAAAAATAAAGATGTTATTAACAGCATAAGTTGTTATAACGAGAGTTGTTATAGAGAGTCCACTGTAACTTATAATTCTCTTAATTAATTAAATTATTAAATAAATAAATAATTAAATATTTATATTATTGTTTATATTATTTTAATTGTTATTAAATAATAATTTAATAATAATAAATGTAATAATTAAATAATAAATAAATAACTAAGTAATTTAAAATTCTTTAAAATTCTTAAAGTGTTTGATTTTAATGCGAATATGTTTTTTTAATTCGCATTAAAATTCTGCTTAGAAAACACGTTTGCCACATTTTGCACAGTTGGGAGAACATTATAAAAGCTTTGTCCGTAAAGACGGAAATAAAAATAAAATTCTGCATGGAAAACATGCTATTTCTATTTTGCTGCACATGCAGTTGATAGATAACTACAGTAGACTCTCTGTAACAACTCTCCTTGTAAAAACTTTTTCTCTATAACAACTTTATTTTTCAGCCCTTCGTATATGTAATGTACATATTAAATGTTTTATATAACAACTTTTCCATATTTTCCATCCAACCATCCATTTTTGCCCTTTCCTTCAGGGTTGCTATAGCGAGAGTCCAGTGTACAGTGGAGTCTCTTTATAATAAGTCTCTTTTTAACAACATTTCTCTGTAACAACATTATTTTTCCAGCCCTTCGTACATGTGAGGTGCATATTTAATGTTCTATATAACAACCTTTGTCTGTAACAATATTTTTAGCTCTTCCCTTCAGAGTTGTTACATATAGAGACTCCCCTGTGGAGTTACAGTCGATTCTCCCTATAACAGTCCCCTGTATAACAGTACTCTCGCTATAACAGCAGCAAAAAATGCTCCCCTCAAAAACTTTCTCCATTTGTTAACATAGAAATGTCAGTTTTCTATAACCGTTTTTCGCTATAACAGGCGAAATTTTATGCTTTATAGGATGCTGTTATAGCGAGAGTCGATTGTATCAATGTTATCATCATTTTGTTGAGGGGGGGGGCATATCGTTTCTTGTGACCCGGACACATTCATTGAAATATGTATATATCAGTGTATGCTTGCCTTGAGCAGATTCTCGACAAAGAGCTTGGTCTCGAAATCCAGATGGAAGAGCGCCGGAATGACGATAGCATCCCAAAAGCTCTGGAAGGCCTCCCAGGCTTCCTCCACGGTTGAACGTAAGGCCAAGTTGAATTCATCATTTAATCCCAAGCCATAACCCACCACGGCCCAGAAATGATTCCAACTGAGTAATTCCCTCGTCGTGGGTCGCATAATCTCCATCGAGTCCCTGTAAATGTACGGTGTACCCACAAAGAGGAACAAATTTGCGGCCATCGTCGCCTGGCTGATGGGAATCGTCCCGTCACCAACGACCTTTTGTGTACGTCGTGAAATTTTTGAGTCCTTCAAGTCCTTGGAAAAGGCACGCCACATCTCTTGGTCGATGGTCAAATTTCTGTAGTCGTCGTTGGCAGTGTACATTTTGTCCAGATGATTTTCCACGTCCTTGGGACTTCTGAATTCCGTCAAAACGGATTGGTGCATGGCGCGGACGTTTTCCAAGCTTGTGGGAAGGACATTGTCCTCGTGACTGAAGCCGTGCTTGTACCACAGCCAAATTTGCTTGGCCGTGGCCAAGTAACGCCGGCCGACCTTGGGCGGGTCGTGGGACTTGCCGGAAGCAATTACCAATTTGGAGATGGGCTGGATGGCTGCGATGGCGATTTCGCCGAGGTAATGACATGTAGAGAGGATCACGTGGTTCTTCTGGGCGAAGGCTTGACCCTCGGAAAAAAGCTGGGGGTCATACCAGCTGGGGTAGAATTTGCAATCTCGACCTTGGAATCCTGGCAGATGGCTCCCTCTCTCCAGTTCTTGGTCCACAGTCCACCAGTAGGTTTTGGCCGGATTTTGACTGGTACAATTCACTTTGGCCGTCCGCCTAAATGTTTTATGCATTAACATTAATTGTGCGCTTTTGCAAATTTTTCGCTGGTGAAAATTACTCATCGATATAAATATACTAATTCCTTATAGTTTCCAATTTCTTTTATTACACCAATGCACATTCAGTCGACTCTCCTTATACCGGCTCTCCTTATAAGAGCACTTACTCTATAACAGCTGTGCTGAATCTCCCCTATGGCTTTACGATGCAGAGTGCGCTCTCTAAAAGAGCACTCTCTATAACAGGAGTTACTCTATAGCTGCAGGGTATTTTCTTCCCTTGGTCACATTCCTCTCACTATAACAACATTTTCTTTCTGTAAGAGCATTACCGCCTAAGTCAGGTATCCCTTGAACATTAACTTTCTCTATAACAGCACCGGAACTCTATACCAGCAAAATTTCTTTTTTTTCTCACTAAAATCTAAATACTTACGCCAAATTGTGTAAATATTGTAAGAATTTTGGGAAAATTATCAAAGTTATGACTGAAAATAATCTTAATTTATTAATATTAATATTTTTTAAACTAATTCTCTATACCAGCAGTTCGTTATAAGAGCAATTTTGCTGGTGCAGATAGGGTGCTGTTATAGAGAGAGTCGACTGCACCAATATTCTGATTTTTGAAGTGAATCCTATAAACGTATATTTGCCATTTTGAATTAAATATACTTTAGTGCAGATTTTTGAATTTCAAAAAATGGGAAATGGAATTGTAATTGTAAAATATGTATATTCAATTCACTATTTATTATAATTCAAATTTTAAAATTCCTGGAAAGAGAGCTTATATAATTAATAATGTTTTATTAGACCGACAAAATGTATTATTAATTACGACCAATAATTAATAACATCAAATGAAATATAAAAATTCAATAGAACTTCTTACAAGATGAATTTAAATTAAATTTTAAAACAAAACCTAAATCAAAATGTCCAAAAATGAGAGCTTATAATTAATAAAGCTCTAATATTTAGTATAGACTGACAAAATTTATTAATTACTAACAATAATAAATATTATATAACATATTTTGCTATATAAAAAATTCAGTGAATTTCTAACATAATAAATTTACATTAAAACTAAAAACAAAATTGAAATCAAAATAGCAATTTTTAAATAGGCGGATTAATTAAAAGGGACTTAATTTTGATATTGGACTATTATTTAATGAATAAGAAAAGATGGGATCTAATTTTGTACTCCAATTTTTTAATGATTTTTCTGCTTTGATTATTGTGACGGGACCTGCAATAAAACTTGTCATAAAATGATTTTTACCTATATGCATATCATGCGCTCAGGCGAAAGAGGTTACTTTTTTTCCTTACAAAAACTACATTAAATCAAAAAATTCACCTGGCGCGTCCATTTAAGTGGATATTATCAGCCAAAACTTTGAACGGGCCGGCGACTGAACACACGATTAAAAATGTGCAAATCGAAAAATTGTACATGACTTGAGGATTCAATCAATATTGTCCACAATGGGAGAGAAGGGATCGCCGTCTCACATATGAAGGAACTGCAGTGCACGGATGTTCCTCTTATTACACACTATGTGGAAATATTAATAATATATTTAGTTCCATATCCCGTTATGCATTACAAATTAGGAAAACATGAACAGAAAACAATTCGCACGATATGTAATTGCGTAAAAACGTGTTCTCCTTGTGCAATTGCAGTGCCATTGGCAGCAGGTTCTGGTTTTTTCTTGGCTTTGCCTGGTAGCAATTATAATGTGGAGAAAAGGTTTTAAACTAGTTTGCTGTATTTTCCAATCTACCTATGTATGTAATTATGGAATATCGTAACGCATCAACCTCTCACATACACGGATTTTGCATCTGTGACTGTATTACATGGTTGTTTGTTCAACAGCAATAAAAAAATTAAATTTTCGACAAAATTACATACTTTTTTGTTTGCATTGAAGGACAAACAAGCTTTTATTAATGTTTTCCCCGTACAAAATGGGGCAAGCGTATTTTCTGGCAGCAGAATTCTATTGTCAATTTGGAAAAAATATTTATATAAAGATCAAACGCGAATTGGCCAAGTTATGGCGATTTTTCCGCGCCAAGTTAAAAAATAAGCATTTTTGACGAAATTAATATTTTGATTCTATCACCACAAATTGCGAAGAAAAACAATTTGTAAACTAATTACAGTGGAGTCTCTCTATATCAAGTCTCATTGTAACAACATTTGTATACATAACAACAACGTTTTTTCCGCCCTTCGTACATGTAATGTTCATATTGAATGTTCCATATAACAACATTTCCCAATTACAATATATTTTGCTCTAACTTCAGTATTGTTAAAGAGATATCCCACTGTAATGTGGTTAAAATTAAAATTTTCAAAAAGTAACTTTTGGCAGCATTGCAAATGATAGTTTTTCAAAAATGAAAGGTTACATAGTGTACTGCAGTCTGTTTGTTAGAAGAATGAGGGATTTTCCCTCGAAGCTGATAATAACTACTTTCTAAGCACCTATAAAAAAAACAGTTGCTTTTCTTTACGAATCCAACGAAGGAATCCAGCTATTTATGAGTCTGCGAAGTTTTTTGTACGCATACGCACAGCAAGTTTTTGCTTTACTTCAAAGTTTGAACTATAAGCGAACTTTGAGTGAAACAGCAGTAAAAAAAAGGTAACATGAAGGACACCAAAAGTATAATTGAACTCGGTCAATTCAGAAAAAATATATGATTGCTTCATGATTGAAGCTTTTTTCCCTTCCGGAATAGTGTCGTGCATGAATCTGATCGTGAGTATATTCATGAGTTTCCAGTGAATCTGAGAAAGAATCAAATCTGAATAAACATAGGTATGTATTTTTTGTAATTAGTAACAAGGAATGACATCCGAAAAAATATGGATTAAAATTCGAATTAAAATGCGTGTTTTTCATAGTTATGAATACAAATTTAAATTTCGGATATCTAAAATATGAATTTTGATTCCAATACAATTTTATTCAAATACTCAAACATATGAATACGTATATTCAAATACTTTCCGAATACTTTTAAAAATTAATTTATAATGCAATCTGCCATAATTTGTAGCTAAAAATAATTTTAAAATCAATACACAAAATTATAAGTTGACTCCGCAACTCTGATTTGACACAAAATCGATGTTTTTACGGAGGAAATAGCTATATTCATCTTAGGGGAAGGGCGAAAAATATTGTTACAGGGAAATGTTGTTATATAGAACATTAAATATGCACCTTACATGCGTACAAAGGGCTGGAAAAATAATGTTGTTACAGAGAAAAGTTTTTTAAAGAGACTTGTTATGAAGGCATTGGCCGATTACAGAATTTAAGGTTTGGATTAAAGCTGGGATTATTTTGGAAAAAATCACCTCGAAGAATTAGGATTACGGATTAATTCAGTTTTGGGATTTGGATTAAAAATCAGGAATTCCAGTAATCAGGATTATAGCCCCGGATTATGGGATTGCGGATTATGGATTAAATTTTAATAGTATATCCGAAATTATTTTTGAGCTACAGAAATAAGATGTTCTCGAAAATAGCATCCGTGATTTTCGGGTTAATTTTTTTGGTTTCGTTATCTAATTTTGTTATGTACGTGAATAACTCTTATTATACCCACTCTATACATACGTATGTACATTCCATTGTTGAATATGTTTTTTAACGTAGAAGTTTGATGCGGATCTACAAAAGCCTTTTTTATTTCCCCATCCAAGAATTTTTTGCAGTCACTTGTCGAAATTTAACTATTAGATTGCAACAAAAGAAGTCAGAATTGTGCTTTCCTTACTCGCCATTAAATCTGACACTAGAAACACGTTTTATTAAATTATTATTAGAGCCAACATCAAGCATTGACTCAAGTCAACGTTCAACAGAAACGCTCATTTTTGGACTACGAACTTGAATTTTTGAACAAATTTTTGAAAAAATGTTCGCGAATTTGTTAATTCCAGTCCAAATTTAATACGATAATTTTGCCAAGACCTAATTCTGCGAAGAAACCATTAATTTTCCGGTTCGCACGACTGCTTGGTACATATCATTGCCCCTGGCGGCTTCAAAAAATCGATTTAGCTGAAAATGGAGACTTTTTTTTGAACAAATTGCCATACTTTGGCTAATATTGATTAAATCGGGTAAAAAACTCGCTAGATCCGCACTAAATTCGCACAAAATATACATTCCTTATGTTTTCCACAGTGTGGGGAACATATGGATAGAGGGAGGTGTGCCCTGTATTCTTTTCGAAGTAGATATGAGGTCCACGTATTCTTTTATGCGGCTGCGCTTGTTGTTTTTTTCACCTTATTGTAATCCCGTAATCACTACTTTTGGGTTGCTCGGGATTACGGATTAAATCTCCGCCACTATTTTAACTGGATTACGGATTATTTGGCCGTGAAAACTAATCCGGAGTTTTATACTGGATTATGTAATCCGTAATCCAAATCCGTAATCCCGTGATTATAATCCCGGATTGTCAATGCCTTGCTTGTTATGTAGAGACTCCGCTGTATTAATTTAATAATTAATAATTATTATATTCTTCCCTTCAGAGTTATTATATAGAGACTACACTGTAGCGGTTTAACAGAATGGTGTAACATATGACAATTTTTTAAATGTTACAATGGAGCCTCTTTATAACAACATTTCTCTGTAACAACATTAGTATTCCAGCAAATAGTATAGTGCATGTAGCGTGCATATTTAATGTTCCATATAACAACTCTTCCCTGTAACAACATTTTTTCCCTTCCCTTCAGAGCACTATATACTACTACTATTCTATTTACAGTGGAGTCTCTATATAACAAGTCTCTTTATAATAACATTATTTTTTCCGCTCTTCAAACATATAAGATACATATTTTATGTTCTATATATAACAACTTTTCCCGGTAACAATATTTTTTCTCCTTCCCTTCAGTGTTGTTATAGAGAGACTCCACTGTACTATTGAGTATAAACGCTTCTATTCCCTTCAGAGCACTATTCCATTTACTATACAGTGAAATCTCTCTGTAACAACTCTCCTTATATAACAACTTTTGCTCTATAACAACTTAATTTTTCAGCCCTTCGTATATGTAGTCTATACATATTAAATGTTTCATATAACAACTTTTCCGTGTAACAACCATTTTTACCCTTCCCTTCACGGTTGTTACAGCGAGAGTTCACTGTATATTGAGTATAAACGCACGATTTAGTCTCTAATAACGAGGAGTAATTCCACAACTTGAGTGATCACAAAGTGCATGAAGGTGGGACTGCTTGTGCGATCCAAAGTGCCGAATGACCCGGTCTTGACCCCGCATGGACGGATTGTCTTCAATTTCTGCCGCACATAATTCCCGGCTGGGCCTCTCGAGCACTGCCTTACGCTCTCCATTATTCGGTCCTTCAAAGCATCCATTTTGACCGGAATAATGAAAGAACGACCGAACATGACAACGTAGAACATGGCAGCCTGGGAGCCCAAGAAGCCCAACAAAGCGGCCTCGAAGGGATAAGCGCGATAATAGCGAATGGCAGCAAAGGTGCCGCAGATAGAGGCGAACAGACAAATTTGCTTGCTAGCGTATACGATCCCAGCCAGGCATTCGTTGAACACGTTGACTTCAAGTGTGACGCGAGTGAGGACTTGAAACCGCTGCGCAAGGGTTTGGCTGGAATCCCCGGAAAGGGCCGGATCAAGGATGTCCGCGCAGATGTGAGGGACGGCAAAGGACAAGAAGATGTAGCCCAGGATGTTGATGCTCAAAATAACTTCCGTCACTTGCCACAAATCCAGAAGAATGAGGATGATTAATATAAAGGGATTTTGGAGGACGGTGGGAAGGGCCGAGTAGAATAGATGTGGCGCAGATGTGTCGAGGAGATATACGACTGCAAGGGACGGCGCGGACATGATCAGACACAGAGGCAAGCCCATGATGACGGAATCCACAAGCGGATGCGTCCGGAAGGACTGTAGCAACAGCATCCACTTGTTCACTGAGAGATGAGCGCCAATAGGCATCCATACAGTTAAAATATAAAATGCAAGACAATGGACATGTCAAGAACGATTACACCAATGAATGACATTGGAAAAAGCAAGGTATTACATCCGAATCGGAATTCGACTTCAAATCGGAATTATATTAATATTTTTCAGTATTTTAATCGACACTAGTATCCATATTTTTGTCCGAAAAATATTTTAATTGGAATTCATAATTACAAATACATTCGAAATTTAAATTCGTATTCAAAAGTTGACATTTGAATTCCGATACAGTGGACTCTCGCTATAACAGCCCCGAAGGGAAGGGCAAAAATGGTTGTTATAAGGAAAAGTTGTTATATGGAATATTTATTACGTACACAATATATACGAAGGGCGGAAAAATAAAGTTGTTATAGAGAAAAAGTTGTTATAAGGAGAGTTGCTATAGAGAGAGTCCACTGTACTTTATTGGTATTAAAAACTTCCTTCATTTTGTTGCTAATTCCCGTCTTCGGGCAAGTTTTTTGTGACAAAATCAAGGTATTGTGACGATGATTTTTTCAATTGGCAGAAATATAACCATTTAATCCGTAAAAGCATCGATTTTTGCAAAATCAGATTTGCGGAGTCAATTTATAATTTTATATATTTATTTTGCGTGCATTTTAAGCTACAAATTATGCCAGATTGCATTACAAATAATTTTTTAAAAGTATTCGAAAATTATTGTAACACGTATTCATATGTCTGAATATTTGAAAAGAATTGTATTGGAATTAGAACTTATATTTTATATATCCGAAATTTAAATTTGAATTCATAATTAGGAAAAACCCGTATTTTAATTCGAATTTTAATTCATATTTTTTCGGATGTCATACCTTGCGAAAAATTATTATAGTGGTGAACCCGACTAAATTGTTCACAGTAAAAATTGAAATTAAAACAGTGATTTTCCTAATTATGAATACTTACATTTCGGATATCTAAAATATAAGTTCCGATTCCAATACAATTATATTCAAATACTCCGACATATCAATACGTATTCAAATACTTTTCGACAGGGCTGTGTAATCTCAAGGTTACCAAATTTAATCTAGCCTAATCAATTAGCAATTGCCTAATTCCTAATTCCAATCGCTGTCTATGATTTTATTAAACCAATCCTTAATTCCTAATCTAAGAAGGACCACATTGTAGTATTAATTCTAATGATTAATTTCTATATAATACAAATGGATTAGATTGAAATGTTATTTCTAAATAAAACGTCGAGGCAAATCGTTCCCGTTTTACCAATGATAATTTCGAGAGTTGTGCTTTTAAAGGTTATAACGTTATAAGTATAGCATTTAATTCAATTTTTCATTCAAGTTTTTTAACTGATTTTAGAATTATGCAATTCGATTAGTTAATCTATATTGGGATTAAGTAATCATTAATGATTTAGTTGCACTTTAAAAAAAATTATTAATCTAAAATCTAATCACTCTAATCCACTGTACTAATTGGTAATTGTTAACCTAATCTAAGATAAAAGTAAAACTAATTGTAATCTTTAATCTGAGAAAAAATATCTTAGATTACACAGTTCTGCTTTTCGAATACTTTTAAAAATGTATTTGTAATGCAATCTAGCGTAATTTGTAGCTCAAAATCAACAAGCAAAAATATAAAATTCCGCAACTCTGATTTTGCAAAAATCGATGCTTTTACGGACGAAATAGTTATAATTATTGCCAGTTGAAAAATCGGTTATAGAGTTCTCACTCTATAACAGCAGCAGAAAATGCTCCTCTCAAAAACTTCCCCAAATAGGTAACATAGAAATTCGCGTTCTATATATATATACCCCTATTAAAAGTTCTTCTATTTACCGGGCAAAATTTGTTCCTTTATAAAGGATATGGTGCTGTTACAAAGAGAGTCGACTGTATAATGAAGGAATTTGCGATTACCAATGACGTATCGGATAATGTATGACATCCGAATCCGTATTGGAATTCGAATCAGAATTATATTCATATTTTTCAGTATTTTAATCAGCATTAGTATATCCATATTTTTGCAAAAAAAATATTTTAATTGGAATTTATAATTACACAAAGTATTCAAAGTAAACAAAGAAATTCAAAGTATTTATTCAAACGTTGGCATTTCGTCCATTAAAGCATCGAGTATTGCAAAATCAGAGTTGCCGAGTCAATTTACAATATTGTGTACATATTTATTTTGCGCTTATTTTAAGCTACAAATTATACCAGATTGCATTACAAATAATTTTTTAAAAGTATTCGAAAAGTAATTATTCCAATACATGTTCATGAGTCTAAATATTTGAATAAAATTGTATTGGAATTAGACTTTATATTTTAGAGATCCGAAATTTAAATTTATATGCAAAGATTAGGAAAAACGCGTATTTAAATTCGAATTTTAATTCATATTTTTTCGGATGTCAGTCATTGGTATTTACACAGTTGCAATACGTCAAAAATTTTCCGAACTTACCCGAACTATTCCTTCCATCCTTTTTGCAAGTATGGAATTCCGAGACGATAAAGCAGACCAAGCCTCTTCTGTAATACATCGTCAGGGAAGCGCCATGAGCCCATGCATCACCAAATACTACCATGCAATGAACAAGAAAACTCTGGATTTTCAAATACTTTTTGGGATACAAAAGCGTTTGAATAAACCGGAGAACTTTGTAGGTCAACCCAAGAGTCACGATGCTCTGACGTATTTTCCAGACCAAGAGATGCCATCGATCGTCAGGCAAACGGAGAGCACCCGTTAATTGGTTGAATTTAAAGTAGCTCAAACGATACCGGGAAATTAGGGTGAAGGCTTTGCCAGTTAAAAAATAAATCATCTACAGTCAGCATTCTTAAATTTTGACTTAAAAAATTTCCATACCAAACAATTTAAAAGGACACCGAATATTTTAATTTGATCAGATTTTGAAAGAATGAAAATATTTCGTTTTTTCACTTCTTAATGCCGCACAGGGATAACAAAAGGAAGCAACCGAATGTCTTAACTGTACGTACATTTTGTGTTTAACATTCTTCCTTCACCTATACAAGAACACAAGTTATTACGTGTTTTAACGTACGCCGCACTTCGCTTTGGAGAGGATTAATCAACGGAAAACCGCCCAGCGTTTTAATTTATTTATTTCCCAAGGAAAGTAATTGCCTTTGGAATCCATTAAGCTCAGTAAACGAATTTTACTCGTGGCAGGCAATTTTCTTTTAGACAGAGAGAGGATTTACCCTCCACGTAAAGTAAATGCTTTTAGGTATTAGTACATATACAGTGGGGTCTCTATATAACAACTCTGAAGGGAACGTCGAAATTATTGTTATATGGAAATATTGTTATATAGAACATTCACTATGCATTTTACATGTGAAGGGCTGGAAAAATAATGTTTTTATAGAAAATTGTTGTTATAGAGAGACTCCACTGTATACATAAAACACCCGGCCCCAAAACTTCCTGCTTTCCAGCTATGACAACGGCAAAAAAACCAGCACGTCTACTCTTGCCCTGCCGCTGCAGCTACGTATAAGTTGGTTTTTGTATGTACCGTATGTTTCACGGAAAACGCAGCCAACTCAACTGCTTATAACTTTTCTACAACCATGTGCATAGGCACGAGATCACTCTCTTGTTGGAATGCTAAGAAGTCAGGCTTTCAGAATTGATAAGTGTTTTGATTCCAAACCTTTCCATTTAAAAATTACGGGATGTGAAACGCGTGAAATAAATCAAATGCTAATATATGGAGATTAACAAATCAAAAACATTCCGTTTACAGTGGACTCTCGCGATATATTTCATTTTTTTGTTTACGAAGGTATCTGGCACATGGTTGGTTTTATTTGTTCTATAATATTGACAACAAGCAAACAACTTTTAGCGTAATTGGCACAATCATCAATCGTTGACTGTCGTAGCGTACGGTTGCGTTTGTTTTGTCTCCTTTAAACTGGTGCCGTGTCTCTGTTCCATGTGCCTTGTGAGTGACACCATTTGGTGACTTTCCCATTATTGGCGTGTACGCGTACACTGGATATACACAAAACAAATGTCTACCATATCGGACCCAAAACTGGACACAATAATCCAACGACCAAACGAAAACTCTGGAGGAAAATAAGTTGAAGCTTGAGGAACTGGATAAAAAATGGGAGGCAAGAATCACCACGATTGAGGCGGTACACGATGACCACAAGTCAAAGATTGACAAACAGGTGACAGCGGTTGCCAAAGACATCCTGAGCTTATGAGAAGAGATTGGATTGGCAAGGAGATGAGAGACGAAGTGTGGGAAGTAGACAGGATAAAGGAACGTAGGAACAACTTTGTGATAAAGGATGTCTCGGACAACGAAGCTGACCCTGATCATGACCGGAAGTTAGTCCAACTTCTGGCAGACACTTTCATTCCCGACCAGAGAGAAGCAAGAGTAATACACAAGCCGAATTGTGAGCTGGTCGTAGAACAATGGAATGCAAATAAATATGAACAAATGTGAGTCCATATCTTGCAACCGAATGAGTCTCGTTCCAAACCCCTGCAATTACTTTATCAATGGAAATAACATACCGTTTAAGCCCTAAGTGCGAAATCTGGGTTTAATTGTAAGTGGTGACTTAAAACCTACCAAGCATATATCTAAAGCTACAAAGAAGGCGAGGCATCTTTTATCCAACATCAATAGATGCTTCACAAGTCTCAAAGTGCCGCATATGAAGAAGCTCTACGACACTTATGTAAGACCTGTACCAGAAGACAATATTGCACGCTGGTATCCATGGATCAAAGCGGACTAAAACCTAGATACAAGTGTATACAGCAACGCGCTACCAAAATGGTCAGACTGATGAAAAGCTTATCTTATGAGAATAGACTAAAAGAATTTAGGTGGACAGATCTCTCCACAAGGGTTCGAGAAATAACACTAGCTAACTACTAAAACGTACTTACATATAAATATAACCTGAAAGTTGATGAGCTCTTCATCGCCAAACGAGATTGTAGAAGGGAGTCACTTATTTGCCCAAAGTGGTATTTACACAACTTTAGACGCCAATTCTTCACACAAAGGAACATACCGGATTGGAATCAACTTCCAACTGAGGTAAAGATGAGCAAGACAACGGAGCAATTTCGTAATAAACTTCGTAGTTTTAACAATGTTTGACTTTATGTGATTACCATGATGTATCAATTACGTATGTATAGGTGTAATACATGCGTGTATTGCGAATAAGCAACGTGTTCTGTCTGAATTTTTGAATTATACATGTTTATCTTTTTTATTTCTACTTTTATTATTGACAAACTTAACTAAATCTATGTACCTAGGCAAATCAGATCTGAACGCCATGTCTCTGGCTTATACTATTAAAGTATAAAGTATGCATTCTGTGACTTATGCAAGCTGATATCCTTTTATCTGTATATTTACTTTAATCCACTCTCTCTCTCTATAACGGTTTAGTAAAAGCAGCTACATGTAACAGTTATAAATAATAACCGGTATTAGATCACTAAAATGGGATTTTTTGGGCCAAATTTGCTAATTCTTTTGGCCATTTTGAAACGTGCCGCGGAAAAATCATTTGGAAAGACGAACAATTTAATCGGGTTGACCGCTAAAGCTTTCTGAATTCGTATCCGATTTGATAGATTGATCTTTTAATGGATTTAACAAACAATTCTGTGTCAACAGCATGTGCTTCGATTTTTACTGATGCAGGAAAACATTGATTTATAAGCCTTTATATTCAAAACCGTAAGTAAATTCATTAAAAATGAGATTTTCCAAACTTGACGCGGAAAAATCGCCATAACATGGCCAATCTTGTTCAGATGTGGATGAAACTTTTTTCCTGGATCCAAAATGAAATTCTGCATGTGATGCATTTTTGTACTGACCTGCAGTATCGCAGGGTTATAGCGCCTGGGGGGTGTGTGGGGGCATTCCCCATACCCGAAATTTTAAATACGGGTGATTTTCATTGAAGGGGTCGGTACGGGAGGTCAGCGGTGACAGCAGAATATTTTCATGTGGAAGTCAATTTCCTTTTCTCTTGGCTTTTTTATCATACTTAAAACATTCCATGCGCACTTCCCTGCTTCTAAATAAAAAAGAAAGCAGACAGTACACTATGGATCCCACTGTACTTGTGTCATATCACTCTGTCCAAATTGTTTTGTAGCCTAATCCATGATAAGCAGATTAACAATGTTGCCCGTGATAAAGTCCAAAAAGAGAAGAGCTGAAATTCTTTCCATAGTGCTGAATCCCCCCACTTTCACCCCAATGCTTCTAACGGACCTCACCCGTCGCTTCATATCTCCAGAACTGATATTCCCTTGTCCATAAAAATGCGGATTCATCCTAGACATGCGTTGTGCCATCTCCGTCAATTTCCCCTTGTAGCTGACCATAATAAGGGAAATGGAGAAGCCCTTTTCAAAGAGCAGGAGAAACGTTGTTACGTCCAGCATAAAAAGCAGGAGGAACATGCTCCCCAGAGCCAAGCGAGTGGCGATTAACTTGATCCCAAAAAAGCCAAGAATGATGCTCGTGTCCAGGTAGAAGAGCTTGGAGATGAAGATCAGAAAGGAATTCGCGTAATTGAACTCCTGGAGGAAGAGCTGGACCTGGCTGATGGTGTAGTACCAGCGTTTTATGGACTTCTCGGAGGTATTCTGGCTCTTCAAAGCCTGGCACATTTCCAGGATTCCCGTGAGCATTTTCTGGAGAATTACGTGAAATGGTAGGATGACCGTAATGAGGAAGAGGATTCCGTTGGAAATCCACAAGGACAGCATGTAATACTCGTAGGCGGTGCAGGCTATGAAGGACCATCGATTTTTGTAAGCACGAGGAATGTTAAAGTACATGAAGTTCGGGCCGTTTGGGAGGAGCAAAAAAATGAGAACGTGAAGGATAGGAATCCCCATCAGATTTGGGACTAAGAAAACCACTAGCAGCTCCTGGATGGATTTGCAGTGTAGATCTAATTTTTGCTTTACATCTGCAGAACAACAGAACGATTGGCAACGTTGGCAAACGATTCGATTCTGAATCCAATTTTTCTATTCAATTCGATTAGATGCAACTCAAAAACTGAATTTAAATATTTTTCCAATTCGAAACGTGAATCGAATCTATGTACCGATTTGATTCAAAACGGAAATCGGAGGATATATCTCAATTGAAATACGATTCATCCGATCCATTAATTTGTACACAATAGTTCGAAATTCTTCCGAAGCGAGTCAATAACCGTCAAAATATTGCAGGAAATTTATAAATCAACAGAAAATATTATATTAGGTTACTTGCATTTGTTTGAAGTGGCAAATTATTAGACTTCATTATATGCCCAAAATTTGCAAAAAAGTGCAAAGAATGTGTCGCAATATGTAATATATTTTTTGGATCGTTTGAATCATGATTGGATTCAATCCATGGCTTGAATCGAACCAAATCGAATCATGTCCATCCTGAATCGAATCGAATTGCGTATTTCGCTCCGATTTGGGCTTCGAACTGAATCGAACTAAAATGTTATGATCAAATTATCATCATTATTTATTACAAACTGTTTTGACAAGACCTCATTACAGTGGTGCCTCTATATAATCAGTCTCTTTATAACAACATTTCTTTATGAAAACATCGTTTTTTCCGGCCTGCGTACATATAAGGTACATATTTTATGTTCTATATAACAAATTTTCCCTATAACAATATTTTTGGCCAGCGTTGTTATAAAGAGACTCCACTGTACAGTGGACTCTCGCTATAACAACCCTGAAGGGAAGGGCAAAATTGGTTGTTATATGGAAAACTTGTTATATAG